>ML786058.1:1087217-1100946 GCA_009831015.1 Picea engelmannii | reverse complement strand
CTCAGGGTGTAAGATGAGGTAGAGGGTGTACCAGAACTTGGTTGTATAGTCGGATGCATCATGGGTGTCAATGCGGGTCCACTCGTAGGTGGAGGGGGTACAACAGGGTATGGATGTTGGTAAGGGGGAGGGGGGTAATAAGGAGGTCCGCCATATATCGATGGATGTTGGGGTGTACCATACATGGGTGGGGGTTGGATGTATGGGTTTTGGTGTGTTGTCGTACCAATCAATCTGTCCACTGAGTAAGACATCCTAGGTTTGTCTTGGCCAAATGGTACGGGTCTTGGGATGTCAGAAAGTACCATATATAAGTATCCCGACTGCACGTAAATGAGGTCATATTGTTGAGCCTTGTTGATGGTTTCCTCTTCGGATTGGGGGAAAGTGGAGGCCACATATTTGGAAAGGAGGGAGACGAGTGACCTGAGAAACAAATCAAGGCATTGTTGTTTGGTGGTTTCTAATTTGCATAAACTACGTTGTCGATGCCATTCGTGAATGTGGTTAGCGATATGTGTGGCTGAGGTTTGTTTAAACTCAGAGATCAATTCGAGACCATTGTCATGGTGGATTGGTAGTTGAAAGAAGGTCAAAAATGCTTTGGCCAATGATTCAAAAGTCACATGGGACCTTGATTTTTCGTTTACATACCACTTGGTTGATGGGTCAGTGAGTGTGCATTGGAATAACCTTAATCGGATGAAGTCATCCATGATGCTATTTGAAGAGCACCATAATTGGAAGGTCATGAAATGGTTGGCAGGGTCATCGCCCGCCTTTCCTTTGAACTTGGGGATGTCTGAAGGTAGTTTGGTGGGCATTGCAGGCCATGTGGGGTCATGCAATATAGGATCATTCGTGAGCTTGCTCAGATCCGGTATGTTGAGGGAAGCCAAGTATGGCATCTGAAGTGGCGGTGGATGATTAGTTCTAGCCATTGTGTGAGTGGTTTGTCTACCTAACCTTTGAGGGTGGTGGGGTGGGGTGGTACTTCTCCCTTGGGAAGAAGCTGTCCCCCCGCTTCCTTGTAAAGGAGAGTTGGTGGACGATTGGCCTTGGGTATTGGACCCAAGTAAAGTGGAACCAATCAAAGTTGATCCCAAGATAGTAGCACTCACAGGGGTGTGAGAGGGTGGAGTCGATGAGTTGGCAAGACTAGGATCTCCCCCTAGAATAAGAGGGTGGTTTAGCAAGCGTCTGGAACAACGAGGATTCTGTGGATCCCCTATGATGTCCGACTAGAAAAATGAATGTGTGAAATTGGTGATGAGAGTAATAAATGAAAAAGAGACTTTGTATAACTTGGACCTTCAGAATATATCTCACAATCATTTTGTATATAAGAGCGTCATAAATAAATCAATTGACAAAGAAGCATATATGTGGGTAGGTGGATTTTGTCCGCGTGGGAGAACAAAGAAAACAAATGCTCATGTCCTATAAATATGTAACATCCTTCTTCTCAAATAGTACTGGACCTTCCAATAACACTCAAAAGTGGGGTATGAAGCCACCGGAAGAGGAACTAGTGAAGGATGAAACAATCAGTTATAATGAGGGGTAGAGGGTGCATATATCAAAAGAGATGGCGATATTTCCCAATAGCCACAGAAAATCCGATCAAGGTGCAATTGCAGCCCACAATTGTCATCTGGGTAGATGTCCTAAAATTTGGTCACTAGGTACCTTGGTCAAAGTGCGACATTTAGAGTTACGACCTCGGAAATGGTTCACGCTATGGATCTCATCCAAGAGGTGGGTGCCTCAAGGGGGGACACACAGAACAACCAGACCTCGGCCTTCGACCCTTCATGGGTATCTCCATGCCTTATGGTGTTAGGAACACTTGACTTGGAGGATTTAGAGTTCCCTATTTGACAACTTATAATGTTTGAAGATGTGAGAACTAGATAATGGGGAGTTATTTGGATGCCTATCCCCGAGATCTTACCTAGACTAAAAAAATTATTTTGGCACCTCCTGTGGAGGAAAACTTAGTGAGATTTTTAGAAAAAAATTAGATGTGGTTGTTTGTGAGATTGGGGGTGTGAACCAATCCCGTTCAAATTAAGTGGGAGTGGATAGTTCCTTCAAGAAAAGGGTGGGGCGTTTCAGAATCCCTTTTGGGGGGAATCTTACTTTAACCTCCACAATTAGATATGAAACTATGTGAGTGGGTAGTGACTTTGTGTGTGAGCAAGTGATAAAATGTGCCAAATTTTTTATTAGTTAGGTATCACCTTGCAACATGTGGACTTCATGTGGTCCTTACAAGTCTTGATTACCTATCTTACTATATTCCATTGGTACAAACTTGTGGAATTTTAAAGTCCCTAGAGAACTAGCATGTGGACATGTGGGTCCTTACCAATCCTTTAAACTCCCTAATGTGATTTAATCTAATAAATCTTCAAAAGACTATCCTAGATTGTGGACATGTGGGCATGTATGGGCCCGTTCCAATAATTTTTAAACTCCCCTAGTGATGTAAACTAGGAAAGTAGCTTCAACACTATCCTATCTTTGTAGCATGTGGGCATGTGCGGGCCCTTACAAATTTAAGATGTTTTTGAAAAGAAACTAAGAGGAGTCCCAAAGGGGGTTGTTGTCCTCTCCTAAATATTTTGTCTTTAAGGGAGATGAAATCTTCCTTCAATCATTTTTTTTATTCTCAAGATCGCTCTATGGTGTGAGAGAAGAGCATAGTCTATGATTGAAGTTTGATTTCTAGTCCCGATGCAAGTGTTTATATATGTGATATTGAATGAGTCCAACTTAACTTTTACAATCAAAGCAAGCCATCTATGTGGAAAAATGAAAGAAAAAAGAGGAGAAATATGGATTTTAACCCCCTAAGTGCCTATGTTTTGACTAAACCTTCATGTGGAGAGGGAATCTAAGTGTGGTGCATATTACAAATTACATAGGATCATTATTTAGGAGGCTATGGGCCTTCAAAACATCACAAAAAACTCTTACAATGTTGAATTTTTTGACAGATGAGCAGGTCATAGAGTAGACAGAGGCGCATGTGGTGCCAATGTGCAAATAAACAATGACTTTTTGGTGCACATGCACAGAATGCGCTGAGGAGAAAATTTCTCTTAGCACATGTGCTCGAAAGGTGCGCCTATGGGCTAAAAAACCCACGCACTTTTTGATACTTGATCGGGAAGAAAATTTTGAATGAAATTCTCCTATCTCAGATCTGAATTTAACTTTTTGCAGGTAGGCTTGGGCCAGTTATGATCCCTGCAAGTCAAATAAACCAAAAAGAAGTGCTCAAAAAACCCAAATGGGGAGGAAATTGATACCTATCTGTAACAGAGTCACCAATCTATTGTATCCTTTTTGTCACCTGAATGAGAAAAAGAGGGACACTTGCAAGTCTAGTTGGGTTAACTGGACAAGACAGAAGTTAATGCAATAGTTAGATATATCAAGTACAAGAAATAAACAAACAACTAAGCTAACAAAAATTAAAGAAACTAAACTAAAGTGCATAAGGGAAATAGAACCAAAATTAACCAAAAAAATGACCAATATTCATGCCACCAATGGATAGATTGTATTAGTGGGAAACACCAAAGAGAAATGGAGACTTATAGGTGCCCTTTTCTTCCAAGGGAGGTCTCTTGAACCCCCATTGGGAGAGCTCTTCTTACAAATAGAAAACTAAAAGGAAATGGTGAAGAAATCCAAAGCTCATTCACTCAAGAGGTGATGTGAATAGCCCAATGAAATGGTGCTTGTATGCTCCAATGATGAAAGAGGTTCCTTGCAGGAGAATAGAGGTAGCATAACAATACAAATAGATAATTGAAAATATATTGCACCCATGGCCTCTTTTTATAGCAAAGCTTTGAGGCATTATCCAACCGGTCTTTAGTGTGAACAAGGGGCCCTTTAGGTCTCTAACCAACCCCCCACTCGGATTTGGGGGTCAAATCGACTTGGGAGCTAAACTAGAAGTGGGTGGGAGGCCAACCAGAATCATTAATGTACCATTATGAGGTGTGCATGGATTTTTGCGTCCACAGTTGCGCATTGGGCACATGTGCGCTTTCCCTGCGTTTTCGACTGGCACATGTGCTCGTGCTTCCTTTATATTCTAAGGGCATGTTAATTTTATAACCAGTTGTATAGTTTGTTCCCTTTGGAGATGAATTTTTTGGGCCATGAATGAAATAATAGGTGTTTAGAGATGTTGGATTTCTGTAACCATTTGCAGATGAAATTTCAGTGATAACACTTAGCATGGTAATTCCTATTTTATGATTAATTTCAAATTGGGGGAAATAGGGATATTACACAAAGTGCTTGTAATAGCTGCATATCCTAAAGAACCCTCACATATATGTGAGTGACCTGGGGGTGGGCCAGTCTAAGCTGGTCTGGATCTTTTTCTGATGCACCTTTATTCCCTCAACACCAATCATGTGCCTCAGATAGAGGATCTCTATCAACACGAACTCACACTTTTCGTCCTTGGAAAATAACGAATACTCCTCCATAATGGTGAGAATCACATCAACATGCTTCAAGTGTTCCTCCCATGTCCTTTTGTAGATGAGAAGATCGTCAAAGAACAACAGTAAGAATTTCCTCAAATATTTATTGAATATGTGGTTCATGCATGACTGAAAGGTAGCTGGTGCATTAGTCAACCCAAAGAGCATGACTAGAAACCCATAATTCCCATAGTGACACCTGAATGATTTTTTATAGATATCCTCCTCTCTGACCTAAATCCAGTGGTATCTTGATCGTAGATCAACCTTTGAGAAGTATACTACCCCATGAAGCTCATCAATCAACTCATCAATCCTAGGTATTGGGTATCAATTTTTTATGGTCTTTTTGTTTAGTTCCCTGTATTCTATGCACATCCTTATAGTACCATGTTTCTTCTTCACCAGTACCACTGACAAAGCATAAGGACTAGAGCTAGGTCTGATGTGTCCCATCTCTAGAAACTCCTTTATTTCCTTCTCTATTTCTTCCTTGAACCTCTTTGTATATCTGTAGGGGGAGGTGATCATGGGCTTAAACCCCTCTTCTAGTTTATTGACATGCTCAAATCCTCTGTCAAGTGGTCTCCCTGTTAGAAATGGTTCAAAAAATTTCTCCTACTTTCCAAGCAATGCCTGGATATCCACTAGGTAATGCTGGTGTTCCTATGATGGCTTCTCTATGGTGATCAAGCACAATATTTTGAAATCCACGTCCCCGTGTATAAAAATGTCCTCGATACACTGGTTAGAAACGATCATGGGGGGACCTGTCGACATACCTCTCACGATGACTCATTTTCCACCATTTTCCTAGAACCCCATCTTCATGTCCTAATAATTTATGCGTATATCTCACAATGATTACAACCAATGAACTCCTAGAACCACATGAGTATCTGCCAAATCCACGACATAAAAGTCATCGATCAACATATAGTTTCCCGATGTTACTTCCAGTCCCTTGATTCTTTGAGTACACATCATGTTGTACCCATCCACTACTACCACATTGAATCCCTTGAAATCATCTACAGGTATTTTTCTCCCGGTGACAAGTGTAACATCAATGAAGTTGTGGGTGGCCCCACCATCAACCAATGCTATAACCCTCTGCCTCTGTACAATTCCTCTAACCCTGAAAGTGTACTATTTAGGGACTCCTAAAAGTGTGGCAATGGTCACTCCCTTGTGGATATCCTGCAATGGTGCCTTCTCTATAGCTTGGAATGGCTCACCACTGTCCTGTCCAATACCTTCATCATCACTGTCATCCTTCTCATCAGAAAGTACCTCAATGCAATGGAATTTTCCTTTTTCCATACATTGATGACTTGGTTCCCACAAATCCTTGCAACTGAATAATAGTTTATTCCTCCTTAATTCCCTTCAAGTATCCTCATATGTCCTATCCTTCCCTGTCCACGACCTATGGGGAAACTTTGTCTCCTTACCCCCTTGAGGGATAGAGGGTTTTATTGGTACCTTCTTGTTGACTGCATCCTTCATGTCCCGGGATCTCATGATGGCCTCCTGCAATGTGGTTTCCCTGAAGGCCTTCACCCATCCTCTTAAGGGTTCAACTAGACCCTCCAAGAATAACATCACCAACCTTTGATGAGAAATATTTTTCACCATAACTACCATCCTCTGAAAATATATGATGTATGCTTCTGGTGTACCTGTCTGTCTCAATTGTGCCAACTCCATTAAGTGTATCTAAGGGTCCTTCTTATCAAACCTGTCCATCAAACTATGAGTGACGTCCACATATGAAGTGATGTTGGCATGCTCTAATGTTACCAGCCCATGGTACCACAATTAGTGAGATTCTCCTTCCAAGTGAAGGGTGGAATACTTAATTGCTTCTACCTTAGTCATTGGTTTAAGTTGTAGGTAAGTGTCTATATTATGTACCTAGGACCTTCCCATACTCGTTTTAGATTCATCGAAAGGTGGAATAGTCAACCTTCCCACCTTGTGCATGAGGTCATAGTTCTGTGGACTTTATGCTCCTCTGTTTCCCTCCCTAGGTTTGCATTTCTGTTTGAGGTCGCATAAGTCATTATAGGAAACTTTATCATGGATATCGTCATCTATTGTCTCATACTCCCTATTATCACTCCAAGAGTCACTCCCTGAATGTAAAGGAACGAGCTTGGTAACATAGAAATGATTTGAATGAAGCTTTAGATCAAAGATAAAAAATCTCACATGGATCAACTAAATGAATTTCAAGACTTGTACTTATGAGACTATTAAGAAAATACTTTGGAAATCTTGACTCCAATGAACTAATCAGATGTTAAAAGATATGATGGACATGGAAGAGATTACTCTAATCAACATAACCACACATACATCAGAGGCATGTATGCCAATATAATTAAAAAAATCAAAAAAATATACTTGTAGGCCTAGACCACTAATGCAAGCCTAGACCACTAATGCAATGAAGGACAGACCTCCCTCAATCATTAAGTGAACAAAGATTAAGTAACTCTGACCAGTCACTTACAATCCAAGCATACAAAAATGGATATGAGAAAGGAAATCTGATAATCACTCATGGATCTGCAAAACATCCAGAAATACATTCATATCTGTTTTCAAATGCCCAAGACTTCTAGAGTCTCTAAGTGAAAAACAGTCTCCAAGACTGACCCCCTCTCTGTATTACAATTTTTAAAACATATATAGAGAATACATATTGTTATAGATCCTAAGAAGATGGATCTAAAAGCCACCTATCAAATCTAGACTATTGTATTTTTCAAAAGAATAGGATAAATATCCTATTTTATGAACTAAGACTCCTTATTTGAAACTAACTTCAAGTGCCACTCGAGCCATCTTCACCACTTGGAGCATGACTCATCATTAAAAATATTAAAGAAATAGTCAAAAATTGACCAAATCTGGAACAATCTGCCACCTGTGAATGAGAAGATCATGCATCTCTCATACTTGGACATTTTTTAATAATATGATCCTACATTCTTCTTTTGAGTATCGTTCCTCTGCCTTAATATCTACACCTTTTTCCTCTTGCATCTTGCTTCCAATGTTTTACAAAACTCCTTATGCTTTTCATCTAACAATTCTCTGTTTTATGAGAGCAATTGCCATATAATGGAAAATTTTCTTTGAGCATGAATCATTTGAGAAAAAAAAAACCTGAAAATGGAGGCCTGTACATAGGTAGGCCTTTGTACAAACTTAGCTCCATCTTAATAATTTAGAATATTTTCATCTAAAATGGGTTCTTCTGATATTTATTTGACTCGGGCATTCAAGTGTCCATTGATGTATTATTTAACTCCTCTGCACCATTTTTGTTTGACTGTTTATGGTCTGTTTTTCTTGCCAGAAGAGATCTGAGCAAAATAACTTGTCTTCAACGACAAAGGACTAACCTTTCATAGTCTTCCTTTTCATATTTGTTGCCTCATATCATGCATCATCGGACCCTTGTTGAGTAATCCCTTTTTCCTGTGCGTTTTCTCTCACAACAAATATGATTTGGTAAGGCAAGCAGATAGAAACAGGTGGGGCTGAGTTTAGATGCATTGTTTCCTTGATGCCCATTACTGCCAAGTTTTTTAACAGCCACAACCAGCCAGTGCTTCTCCAAACGCCCCTTGTATACTTGTCCAAAGACTCCTTCACCGAGGAGACATTCAAGTCTAAAATTCTTGGTAGCTGCTGCAAACTTCGGAAATGTAAAAGTATGAGAAGAAATATTGGCAGTGGAGTCATCCTTGATAGATATGGATGCCTCTTTTTACTATCAGCTGAAGGCTTTGACTTTAGTCTTTCTAAAGAAAATATGGAAAGGTGTGAACCCTTTCTGCCAAGTGCTCGGGTTTCCTTACTATTACCCTCGTTCTCAACGGGGTCGGCAGGATTCAAACTTGCTTTGCTAGATCCAAAACATAGGAAGTATCCCATTTCAATATCTGATCTCTGAATCCCTCGAAACCGACATAAAAACTTATCAAATTGAATACAAACCTTGCAGCTGTCAACTGTTAATTCAAGCTTCCTCCCCGTGGTGCCTTGGGCGATCTCATGCATACAGATAAATCAAGTTCTAAAACTTCATATAATTGACACCTTCAGAACTGAATACACTTGGCAGCTAGTATAAATTGTGTTGTTTTATTTTATTCACTCAAAACATCCCACATGAATCAAGAATTTAGAAGATATTGTCTTTATATACACAGTCTTCCAATTTGTATTTAACGAGCCATGTGGAAAAGAAAGGGCTTGGCACTTGCATTGGGCTTGTGTTGACATGTGGACTAGGGGTTTGGAATATGTGATATGTCTTAGTTTTAGTGATCAACACTTGTCCGCACACACCACCCTTTTTTTAAGAGTTTTAGTGATCAACACTTGTCCACACACCACCTTTTTTTTTGTATTAGATAAAAGGGCAAAAAAACTCTTGGTAAAAAGGCAAATGAAATAAAAAGTATATTTTTTTATTTTGAATGAAAACCTTATTTTTTGGTTATGCAGGTTAAAAGGTGAGGATCACGAGGTGTCTAGTCAAAATTGATATTAAGCGCTCATGAGACTTGATGAGGGATAAAAATCCTATGACATAAGGCAAATGAGCAAAGAGGTTTGACAATTTTAGAACGAATTTGTTAAAGGCGCTGAAAATTTTAAGGGGACATTTTGAGCGCTAACATATGGATCCAACTGGGATGGAGACCTCCATGCGAGGCTCCAAGAACCTAGCAGTTCCAGTGGTCTTTTCCATTGGGCTATGGAGTCAAATCTGCAAACTTTCAAAACTTGCCATTTATTCAAGCAATTAATTGATAACCTGCCAAACAACTTGAAGGAAAATGAATGCTCAGGATGCAAGTTTTATTTCCTATGCTACCCTACTTCTAACCAGTTATACAACTTGGTCAAGTAAAGTCAGACTTCCATAACATCCATTCAAGTAGTTTCAAAACTAAAATGATCTTGTACATACCACTGATCAAAATATAATGTTTGAAATATAACAACAGTAATAAAAATTCCTTCAGGAAACAAAACTCACTTGGAAGTGCTGGTGAATTAATGTAATCTGAAATTTTCAAGAGATCTGAAACATATGGCTCCAACAAGGATGCAAATGGATCTTTGAAACCAAAATCAGAAGCATTCGGATCCATGAATGCCTCATATATGAATGTATCTCCGCTTGAAAACTGATAACCTTCTAGTTCCCTTGTGATCAAATCTTGATCATCAGTAGCAACAACTCCCTCCTCAGAATAATGATCATAAGATGGTGATAAAACTGGGTTTAAATCATATTGATTGTGATCAGCTAGAAACATGTGATTGTCTATGCAATCATCAACTATCTCATGCTCAAAATGGTTTGAAAACTGATCATGAAATTGACATGCATACCTGTCCATAGAAAAATCTTCAAACAATGAAGAATCTGATTCCCAATCTGACATATACTTGTATCCTTGTTGTTGTTCCAAATCTTCTTCATAGTCATTGCCTTTTTTCTCAAAATATGAAACATACTGACTATTTGCTTGTTCATATGCATGAAGATTTTCAAAGAAAACTTGATCTCAGATCCTCCTTGAAGCACATATGTTCTCCTCAACTTCTTCGACATCTTCAAATAAGAATGCTAAGGATAAAAACTTCCTTTCTCTCAGGAGAAGGACAAGGTTTGGATACTGAGCCATAACATAGAACACCATGGCAACAATCTCTATAGGTTGGATCTCCAAAGACATGTCATGATAAATGTTGTAGAACCTTCTATTGAAGACATACAAGACTTTGTCTTCACCTCTCCTCAAAGTATAAAAATCAGAAAGGTACAAATCAAAATATTTGTTCTCACCCCAACACTTTGAAAAAGAATTGGACAACTCAATCCAAGAACCAATGGAATCAACTCTCAAATCCTTAAACCATACGACAACATATCTAAACAAAGATTTGGAGAACAACCTCATAATAATATCATCATGTATAATATTGAACTGATCAACAAAATTTTCAAAGGCCCCCAAATGCCCCTCAGTTGTGACATGATCCTCTCTAGAAAAATAGGGAAGATACTCAAGGAAATCCAGAGGATAAGGATGAAGGAGATATGGTAGCTTTAAAGGTTTAAACATCTTCATTCTTATTCTAGTTTGAAAATAAGTGAGATAATCATGAGGATTAACAAGATGATAGGAAGGCTCAAGAGTCACTGAAGATAATGAGATCTGAGAAGGCTTCTAATTGGTTTCAATCTCCTTAAAGTCACAAGGATGATCATATTCTGAAGGGATTTGAATGCAAAGCTCATCTTTATGAATAGGTTGAGGTAAAGATATTGGATCAACATCAACAACATAAGCAGGTTGCAAAGTTTCGTCTTGCAAGGATGGATGTATAAAGGTAGTTTGATGATAATCCGAATAGACAAAACACAAGATGATCCTATTAATATGTGAAGGGAAAAGTAAAAATGAGTTGATAAAGAACAACAAAAGCTCATGAAGAAAGCTCATGAACTGATACCTGGTTTTTCCCTTATGCCCTTTCATCTTTCTGTCAACAAGATCCTTCCTAGTGGAGTCTTTGATTATGGAGTCGCCAGGAATATTGTTAGAGTCGATTTCTGTGTCCTTCCTTTGTCTTCCATCAAAATTTGGATCTGTGTCGTTCTCCCAGGGAAACTAGCTTCACTTCCATTCCCCGACAACGACGCCAATTTGTTATCACTCCAAAATTCACTCCTTGACTGTAAAGGGAACAAGCTTGGTAACATAGAAATGTTTTGAATGAAGGTTTACATTAGAGATCAACAAAATTAGATGGATCAACTAAATGACTATCAAGACTTGTACTTATGAGACTATTAAGAAAATACTCTTGGCAAGCTTGGCTCCAATGAACTAATAAGATGTTAAAAGATATGATGGATATGGAAGAAATTACTCTAATCAACATAACCACACATACATCAGAGGCATGTATGACAATCTAATTAAAACAATCAGAAAAATATACTTGTAGGCCTAGAACACTAATGCAATGAAGGACAAACCTCCCTCCATCATTAAGTGAACAAAGATAAAGTAACTTTGACCAGTCACTTACAATGCAATAATACATAAATGGATATGAGAAAGGAAATCTAATAATCATTCATGGATCTGCAAAACATCCAGAAATACATGCATATCTGTCTTCAAATGGCCAAGACTTCTCGAGTCTCTAAGAGAAACAAAGTCTCCAAGACTGACCCCCTCTCTGTATTACAATTTTTAAAACATATATAGAGAATACATATTGTTATAGATCCTAAGAAGATGGATCTAAAAGACACCTAGCAAATCTAGACTATTGTATTTTTTAAAAGAATAGGATAAAGATCCTATTTTATGAACTAAGACTCCTTATTTGAAACTAACTTCAAGTGCCACTCAAGCCATCTTCACCACCTGGAGAATGACTCATCATTAAAAATATTAAAGAAATAGTAAAAAATTGACCAAATTTGGAACAATCTGCCACATGTGAATGAGAAGATCATGCATCTCTCATACTTGGACATTTTTTAATAATATGACCCTGCATTCTTCTTTTGACTATCGATTCTCTGCCTTAATATCTACACCTTTTGCCTCTATCATATTGCTTCCAATGTTTTACAAAACTCCTTATGCTTTTCATCTAACAATTCTCTGTTTTATGAGAGAAATTTCCATATAATGGAAACAATTCTTTGAGCATGAATCATTTGAGACAAGAAAACCTGAAAAAGGAGGCCTATACATAGGTGGGCCTTTGTACAAACTGAGCTCCACCTTCAGAAGTTAGAATATTGTCATCTAAAATGGGTTCTTCTGAGATTTATTTGACTCGAGAATTCAAGTGTCCATTGATATATTATTTAACTCCTCTGCACCTTTTTTGTTTGACTGTTTATGGTTTGTTTTGCTTGCCAGAAGAGATCTGAGAAAAATAACTTGTCTGCAACAAAAAAGGACTAATCCTTCATAGTCTTCCTTTTCATATTTGCTGCCTCATATCATGCATCATCGAACCCTTGTTGAGTAAGCCCTTTTTCCTGTGCGTTTTCTCTCACAACAGATATGATTTGCTAAGGAAAGCAGATAAAAACAGGTGGGGTTGATTTTAGATGCACTGTTTCCTTGATGCCCATTGTTACCAAGTTGCTTAACAATCACAACTTGGCTAGTGCTTCTCCAAACACCCCTTGTAAACTTGTCCAAAGCCTCCTTCACCGAGGAGACATTCAAGTCTAAAATTCTTGGTAGCTACTGCAAGCTTATGAAATGTAAAAGTATGAGAAACAATATTGTCAGTGGATTCATCCTTGATAGATATGGCTGCCTCTTTTTACTATCAGCTGAAGGATTTGACTTTAGTCTTTCTGAAGAAAATCTGGAAAGGCGTGAACCCTTTCTTCCAAGTGCTTGGGTTTCTTTACTACTACCCTCGTTATCAACGGGGTCGGGAGGATTCAAAATTTCTTTGCTATATCCAAAACACGGGAAGAAACCCATTGCAACATTCGATCCTTGAATCCCTCGAAACCGACAGAAAAAATTATCAAATTGAATACAAACCTTGCAGATGTCAACTGTTAATTCAATCTTCCTCCCCGTGGTGCCTTGGGCGATCTCATGCAGTCAGATAAATCAAGTTCTAAAACTTCATATACTTGACACCTTCAGAACTGAATACACTTGGAAACTGGTATAAACTATGTTTTGTTTTATTTTATTCACTCAAAAAATCCCACCTGAATCGGGAATTTAGAGAATATTATCTTTATATACGCTAGTCTTCCCATCGGTATTTGATGAGACGTGTGGAAAAGAAAGGGCTTGGTGCTTGCTCTGGACTTGTGCTTGTTTATGTGGTGTTGGCATATGTTGTTTGATATGTGATATGGCTTGGTGTTAGTGATCAACACTTGTGCGTACACACCACCCTATTTTGATAAAAAGGAAAATTGTGCATACACACCACCCTGTTTAGATAAAAAAGAAAATACACTTTTTTTTTTTGGCATATGTAGTTTTTGTGCATACACCACTGTTTTTTTTTTTTATAAAAAGGAAAATACACTATTGTGCATACACACCACCCTGTTTAGATAAAAAAGAAAATACACTTTTTTTTTTGGCATATGTAGTTTTTGTGCATAC
>ML786058.1:1070941-1083243 GCA_009831015.1 Picea engelmannii | reverse complement strand
CCCCCCCCCCCAAGAAGTTCATGTAACCACTTTTCTCAATTAAATCCAATATGTCCAAATAAAATAAAAATAATTATCCCCTCAAGCCCCTCTCTCTCGTGGAATCATATCCCCCTATCTCTTGTCCTTGTCTGTCTTGCAACGAGAAGAGTATTTATATTAATGTATATTGAATTATTACATTTCCTAGGCACTCTTGCCCCTTTTCAACTTTACCAGCTCACCAACCTAATGTCACATTTACATAATACATTCTAGTTCATAGGGATTAAAATCGGGGTGTTACATCCCCCTCCCCTTATTTTGGCATTTTCCTTAGTGCACAACACCATACCGATGTTCTTATAATTCTAGGCTCTCTAGCCTTTTATATGCACAAACGATCCAACTAATTTCTTATATACATAGGCACTCTGGCCTAAAATAAAACATGCATACATAGGCATTTCTACCCAAAACATGTATAATGATATTCATAATTTATATTTCTCGAAGAAGTTCCAACCAACAAGCTCTCGTTCCCTAGCATCTTGGGAAAACCAAAGAAATGAACCCCTTTATCTCCCATGCAGCCCCTCAAGTTGTTCCATTTCTCTCCAAGGTTCTAGTGCACTCGACTAGGAAGTTTCAAAGTTGCGGCTCCAAGAGCTCTAGTTGCAACAAGTCCATTGGACTTTATTCGTTCTATGCCTTCATCATTGAGATTGATTTCCTTCCAGTTCTCTTTTTCCTAAGCTTCCAACTTCCATATCTAAAATCTCATCTATATTATACACATACAGTCATCATGATATATCATTATAACAAATTTCAATCATAAATGTCAAATCTGCTTTATACAGGAAAACCAAATTTTCCAAGCATGAGCTTCTTGCTCATAATCTGTTTGGATCTTGTAGCTACAAACATCAATATTTATTATGGATCACAACAAGGCCATATCCAATACCATTATTCTTGTAATTTTTTCAACCTTCAATCAACCAAACCAATTGTTATCATATCATAACAATTTTTAATTTCTCAAATTTATTTATATACAAGAAATAAAATTTCCCAAGCATGAGGATTTTTCTCATAATTTTTGGCTCTTGTAGCAACATGAATTGGTCTTATGTATGGGATTACATCCATGCCAAATCTAAGACCATTCTCCCTACAATTTCCTCAACCTTTCATTCAACCACACAAAATGTTAACATAACATAACAATTTGTAACTATTAATTTCTCAAAGCTATTTTATATAGGAAAATAAATTTCTAGACATGAGTTTTCTACTCATAATGTTTGGCTCTGCAGCTATAGATATCAGTATTCCATATGTTTTACATCCCTACCATATTCAAGACCATTCTACGTACAATTTTTTCAATTTAGACTCATCCAAACAAATTGTTAGCATATCCTAACAAAAATACATTTTCATGGAAACAATTACAAGGTTTCATAAAGTGGTCTCATAATTGGTTACAACATCAATTCAATCAATTCCATTAATCCAACTAGTAACTAGAATGAACCCATCATCCTCTACACATGTATTATCAGCCAATATTTTCTTTCTTCTAGCCATCAATATTTTTATTACTCGGTTCCCTCAACAAAGATTTTGTGTAATTCACCATTATGTAACTACTCTAACCTGCAACTTTCTTGTTTCATTATCTAACAGCTTCAGAAGTGTTCTCAAATTCATGAGTTATCCATACCCACATCATTTAAACTATTAGCGTAATAATTTCTATGTGATATATACATGCATTCAATAATTTCTTTAATACCACTTGTAACATTTTCAATAGCTCCAAAAAGTGATCTCGGAATTGTAACAACAATTCAATCACCTTCAACTAGTATTCATATTAAATATAATGCAACTATCCATCATTATGTATTTTCATCACCACATGATTTTCATAATGTAACAAATATTACCAATAAAATAACAAAAATCAAGGTGCCAATACCCATGTCCACGTCTACACAATTCATCCCCGCATTGACTACATAATACCACATAACTATGTCATACACTCCACCATGGTGAGTTGGAAGGTCCGACCAACGCCTCAACACATCATCCAAACTCTTCCCAATACTGCCCAAATATTTGGATACCCTCATCTTCAACCCATACAAAACATAAGGAAACATAATTCCTAAGTTCTCTTCAGTGTTGGCAAAGAGGTTGCAGTCCAAACATCAGGTATATAAGTTAAGCCATTGAGCACTCACATAGCAATATAGCCCTTTCATATCCAACCATATCATGGTCTCAAAGATGACTAGACCTATGGGTATTCATTGTAGTAGTAAGAGTATGTCTCCTCACTTGACCTGGTTATGATCCCATAACCAATCATAACAAAATATGCAACTAACATTTTATCTAAATGCATTCTAGCATCAACAACATTCACATGCTCTAGGCCTTCGACCATTATATATCAATTTAAATATTGGAAATTTAACCGAGGGAATTCTTACCTCAATTACCTTCAACATTTTTGCATTAGAAGAAACTAAATGCATACTTTCATGGTTGGTATCAACCTACTTGATTCTATCTAATCAACCGATATTTGTAGAATCTTGCAAGCTTCCTCTTCCATCCTTTCAATTACCATTCCTACCAACCTCATGAGTCTTCACATGGTTGGAATTCATATGTAGAATCAACATCCACCTATTTAACCATGATATATCACTTTTCATGAATACATAATTTATCATTAGTCTTACTCAATTGCCATAACACCATGATTTCATAATAACAGACTATTCTAAGTCCACAAGCATGCCATATGCATATCAAAGAATGTACATATCCACATCCATATGCATCAAGAATTCACTGTTAGCATGCCTACTAATGCATCTAACTTCATTGTATACATCATGCAATCTAGTGCATTTATGTTTCAATTCACTTATTTATTTATTTTGTAGCTAGTTTTCCTTGAATTTCTTCATATCCTTCCTGCCTTGTGAGCTCCCATTCTGCTCATCTGCACTATTGTTTCTTGTTCTGAACACTTCCCAACAAAGTTCCACTTGTCCATTATGCAATCCAACCAATGTGTTCTATTTGCAGCAACCACTCTTGTTGGACACACCTATCACACTAAGAGAGGGGGGGGGGGTGAATCAGTGTAGGGCTCTTTTTCACTTCCTTTCACAAAAAACTCCTTAGTTAGAAATCACAATTTAATCATCACTTATTACTGTCAATTTATAACCAGTTGTATGTAAACATATCTCAGTAACAAAGATCATCAATAAGACATCACCACAAAGAACACAAAGAACACAAGATTTATGTACATATTTTCTTTTTATTATGGATTACAATCCTTGTGGTTTTATCAACAACAATTGAATAGAGTATCAACTCCACAAGAGCACCATCTCCCAATGCAATACTTAGCTTACACAACTCAACACCAATTGAGAAGAGGATTCAATCCTCCACGTGTACCAATTTGTCAACATGTACACGACCTTTTAGTAGTGCAACACATGTATGTACACACCCTACCAATAGTGTAGCATGTGTATGTATGCGGCCTATCTATCCCGCAACTTACGTATGCATCCTGAAGAGCTAGGGTTTTCTCTCTTCATGAAAACTCAAATCTTCTGCATCCTCTGTCACATCCACTTCTACCTTTCACTCTCCAATTTGTGCCATAACCAATCACAACACATCTATGATGCCCAACCACTTACTCATGCTCCTCAACCATACAATGTGAATGTTACTTAATCATGTATAAGTAACCAATATACTATGACAACCATATCAGTACTGAAACATAAGAGTTCTTCTCATTCAGTCAGTCAACCAACATAAACCATTTCATAACATCCATACCAAGAATGCCTCAAGTATTCACCATACAATAAGAAAAAGTATCCATCAAGACAACTATGTAACCATACCAAAATCTTCTATGACAGATTTGAGCCCATAGAATGTCGATCTAGAATTTCCTTTAGAATTCAGGAACCTGGCACCATCTCTCACTCAAGTCTCCATGACTCTCTCCAGGTGTACATTCTCTGATCTCCTTCAACTCACATGTGTACGCGTCCTGCCTCACTGCAACCTTCTTATGTATGCGCTCTGGCTCACTACAGCCTGTGTACTTCTTCAGAAACTAGGGTTTTTGAACTTCCGAAACTTTCATTGTCAAGATCTCATACTTACGGAAACTTTGATGCGTCCATGAGTACTTGCAATGAATATTTCACCCAGAATAGATCTTCAATATGCTCAAAAATATATACTTAGACAAGATACCCTTTCTCTCTTATTTAGACTCTCCAAGTAGCTTCCTTTAGAAGCATACACTTAGCCACTTTTTCCACATATCCAACTTTGTCCACTTAGCCACTTTGTTCACATAGCCACTTGTCCACTCAACCCACTTTGTCCACATAGCTACCTTTGTACATATAACCAACTTTGTCCACTTAGCCATTTTGTCCCCATAGCCACTTGTCCACTTAACCCACTTTGACTGATCAAATTATTCTAGAAGCTTCTTAGAATAATTAGACTTCTTTGACCTTCTAGGGGCTTCTAGAAAACACATGAGGGTCCTCCAACTTCACAAGGCCATAACTCTCTAACCATGAGGATTTATGTGACGTTCCACATACCACCGAAAATGGCATGAAAAACATTATCCATCTAGGATAGTTTCACTAACAAATTCACTGATCTTTATCTCTTTATTCCAAAATTAAACTTGGGTTCTATAACCATACTTATAGGATGACTCAACCACAAAGTGTCTTCCTGTGAGGGATTTCATCATAAGGGGACCACTTTGGAGTACATCCATTTGTACTTCCTATCAACCATGTCAAGACAATAACGATTCATGTTTACATCAATCCAACTGGAATAACCCATGAAAACACATGAGCATATGATCCAACGATCAATACATAATGCATCAATGTTAGAAAAACATGACCGTGGAGTAATAAAATAAAACAATTGCGGAAATAAAACATAGAAGACACACAATACAATAGAGACACAGATTTACATGGTTCACCTAGTGTGGGCTACGTCCACTAGAGAAATTGCCAAGTCCTTCCTTTATTATTATCCAACATATGAAGGGATACAACCTACAAAAAAACTGTTGTAACTTCCTCTTCTTTCTCTCACAGTCTCTCATCTTAGAATACAATATTCACTATGTTGCATAGCTGAAATACATTTCCCTCATATCAGAGGGTTTCCTTCTAGGGAAAACAACCCTAACCTAAATTTCTACCGTTAGATCTGCGACCTTATAATGAACGGTCCAAATTTACAATGAAATTACAATATACATTTAAAAGACAATTTTTCCTTCGGGTACTTTGCCCCCAAACCCCCCAACCAGGGGAATAGCCCCCTCGAACCTTGCAGAGGGGGTACCCCCCCTCTACACTCCCCCGCGTGGAAGAGTGTACATACTTCTGGGGTGTAAAGTCTTCATGGGGTATAAACATGGCTGAAAAAACAAGACCTCTGAATCATGAATATAATCAGGCTCCACAACAAACAATCAATCCATCTATGCACCATATATCAATGACAACACATTGATCCATATTCATCTATGCATGAAATCATACAACTATGACTCCACTTGACATCAATGAAAATACATGATCCATCAATCACTACATCAATGACAATACATGATCCATCAATCACTACATCAATATACTATGACAATACATTGTTCATTTGACATCGATGACAACATGATCCAACAATCTCCCCCTTTGGCATTGATGGCAATACCAACATTGATGTCAACACCAATCATTGATGGTAACATGTAGACATGGCATTGCTCTTCATCAACAGTCATCTTCAATCATATCAATGTGACTATCTCTCCCCCTTTGATATAAGGGTAGTTCTCTCCTTGGGGCTGCTTCCCCTTCCTAAACTCTCCTTGGGGCTGCTCCCCTTGTTTGGATGCCTTTGATATTCCTCTAAATAATCTCTCCCCTTTTGAAAAAAATATATCACTCTAATGTAATACTGAAGACATATCAGTCATGCTCCCCTTGTGACCATCGTTCCCCCTAGAACCATGCCTTTGTGTTCTTTCTCCAAGCATTTACCTTTGCATTTGATAAATCTCTCCTCCTAGAATCATGGGAAGAAGAATGAATCCCCCTGTGGGTATGTCTCTCCCTATCTTCTCTGCAATATGAACGATATGCTAAATATTCTTTTGCTACAAATGTTACTGCTCAACTGGAACATTGATCAACTGATCAAGAATTACCCGCTCTTCCTATGATGATCCTTGGACCTGTCCATGCATCAAACTCGTGCCATACCATACATCATGAAGAAAAATATATGTCAACAATGAATAGAGAATCATGAACAAAACATCAACCATGTACATCCTATGCCATATTGTGTGTGAACCATGCACACCACCCATGTAC
Organism: Picea engelmannii; assembly: GCA_009831015.1. NCBI lineage: Eukaryota > Viridiplantae > Streptophyta > Pinopsida > Pinales > Pinaceae > Picea > Picea engelmannii. The sequence goes on along the minus strand of ML786058.1, from coordinate 1,076,764 downwards.
ATCAATACCATACAATATACCATACGATATCATCAATGGAGTGTATCAACCATATGCCTCTACCAACATGCCAACCATGTGCCTCAAAAAAGTGTCATATCACTCATGATATGCCTCTATCATGAACCAAGTGCCACAACCATGTATCTCAACCATCAATATATCAATCAAGCATCATAACAAGTGTCTCAACTATATCATACCACACATCATGTACCAAAGTATATGCTAAACAAGTAATACCATTGATGTAATTTAGCCAAGTACTATCAACCACGATCATATACCATATATAAGTGTATCAATCGTGCACTAAACTTGTATCACCATCTATACCAAGCAAGTGCATCAACCAACACCAAATATAGATCAAGCTATGACTCATCAATGATGTACAACATAACCACCTCATCAACTCATCAACTCATCAACTACATGTCCCAATATGTAGCTCAACCACATGCCAAATGCATGCACCAAGACATCCACCAAATATGCCTCTAACAATACATCATAAGATATATCAATGGAACTCACATATGTACCAGCCATGTACCATAACGGATCTTCCTTAACCAACATTCACTACAACAAATACCAAGCATCCAAGAATACATGTACTAGAATTGTCCTTCAATAGATAAATGATATCTCTAGCTAACATCATCATGATATATCTCATAACCAAATTTCCATAACTTCAGTATCATAACCAACATTGTTCCTCAAATAGAAAATACCTCAATCCACAGTCTAGGTTTAGTACCATGCATCCAAGATAGACTTTCAACACTCAACCATATGTCATCACCATGCCAACATACAATCATGAAACCTGTGACAAACCATGTCAGATCCTGCAAAAATAGAGTTATGCCATCACACCAAGCTGCAACTCATTTTAATAGCCTACTTTTCAAGGATTTTACCATGGGTACGTGGTCTTATATACAGACAAATCACATATGTACGTGACCTATTTATAGGTCAGCTCGCGTATGTACACGACTATTATCATTGTAACCCGTGTATGCTTTAGAAGAAGTCAAACTTGAGCTTGCCTCATGGCTGTCATTTTGTTCTGAGTGTTCAGTATTCTTCACCCACTTCTGAAGGTGTCCCAACTTCTCATAACTTGAGCTCCGAGCTTCCATATTTCCAACATTATCTTCCTTTCTAGCCTCATGTGTTCTTCTAGTCATACTATATGAAACACTCCTCATGGATTGTCTTCTTGTGTTCCAACAATCCTAGGATTTGTGGACAAATCCACTACAGTTGTAGCATCTCATGGTGTGGCAATAAGCAACAATGTGTCCCACTTGATTAGATCTCCATCACCTTAGGGTGTTATGAAACCTTCCATTATATTTCGTTGCATAATGTCTACATTCCAAATCTTTGTGACCATATTCATTACATGAGTAACAATGGCCACGATTTTTTTTTCATACCTTTGATTTGGTGTCCATCTTGAAGGTGTCCCTCTTCTGAATTTTCTTTGAGGTGTAAAGATGGCTTATTGATTTCTTCCTTTCTTTTTTCTTTTGAAAATTTCCTTTCCTTGTGTAGATGGTTGACTTGCAACATTATTTTCATCTTTTGAAAAAGAGGGACTTACCTCATGCTTCTTTGAGTTTCTTGCTTCAAAATTTGTAGCTTCTTTGTTGTATCCAAGACCTGATTTATGATTTGTTGATCTTTGACTATCCAAGATTTCATTCAAGATTGTTGAGCTATTCAATAATTTGTTTGAATTCTCTACTTTCTTTCTAAGATCAACAACTTCATATTCCAACTTATGACATGACTCTTCCTTTTCATTTACTTCATTCCTTAATAGTTCCTCTACCCTTTTGGTTATTTCAATTTGGGTCTTAATATTGACATTAACTTTAATACTTTTTCTAATCTCATCATCTACCTTCTTATTTTCTTTTATTTCATTCTTTAGTCTTTTGATCTCTTCTTCTTTTTCTTCTAATTGATTCTTTTTACTTTCTTCTTGTTCTTTAAGATTTTGCTTTAGTTCCATGGTATATCTTGAGTACTTTTCTAGGACTTCATTGGTGTATTTTTCAAGATACAAAAAATAAATTGAGTAATGTTCTATTTCATTGCTGACATCTTCTAACTCAGATAAAATTTTATCTTTAAGCTTCAACAAATCTTCCTCTTCATCTACTACTTCTATATTTTCTTCACTTGTAGAGAAACATTCAACATCATCACATTTATAATTATTGCAATCAGAGGATTTGGGGATTCTTTACCTTCATTGTTCTTGATGGAATTATCTTCAGGATCATCCTTTTCTCCTTGATATATCTTCTCTAGCTTCAACCATAGATCCTTGGTGGAAGTACATTGTCCCATGATTTCTTTAACCAAATTTGAGAGTCCATCAAAAATGGTCTTGAGAGCCACTGGATCATTCTTATTTTCTTCCTTTTGAGCTGTAAACTTTGACTTGTTCTTCAAGGGAACTGATCCTCTAATACTTGTTTTCCAAACATCTCCTCCTTTTGATTTCAAATACCCTTTCATTTCTATTCTCCATGCGAAATAATTTTTCTCATCAAGGATTGGAACTTCATCATCCATTTGTGTGTCCATGTATCTCCTCCAATCTTGTTAAGGATTATAGTGAAGGCATGCTATGATACCAATTGTTGGACACACCGATCACACTAAGAGGGGGGGGGGTGAATCCATGTAGGGATCTTTTTCACTTCCTTTCACAAAAAATTCCTTAGTTAGTAATCACAATTTACTCATCACTTATTACTGTCAATTTATAACCAGTTGTATGTAAACATATATCAACAACATAGATCATAAATAATCCATAACCACAAAGAACACAATATGTATGTATAATTTCTCTTTTTATTATGGACTACAATCCTTGGGTTTTTATCAGCAACAAATGAATAGAGTATCAACTCCACAAGAGCACCAACTCCCAATGAAAGACTCAACTTACACAACTCAACACCAACTTAGAAGTGGATTCAATCCTAAATAGATACCAATCTATCAACAGGTATGTGACCTGTTAGTAGTGCAACACGTGTATGTACGCGCCCTACCAATAGTGAAACCCATGTATGTACGCGACCTATCTATACTGCAACCTGCGTATGCCTCCCGAAGAACTAAGGTTTTCTCTCTCCATGAAAAATCAGATCTTTTGTAGCTTCTGTCACATCCATTTCTGCCTTTCACTGTCCAATTTATACCATAAATAATCACAACACATCTATGCTTCCCAACAAATTACTCATTCTCCTCATTCATACAATGTGAATGTTACTTAATCATGTATAAGTAAACAATATACTATGGAAACCATATCAGTACTAAAACATAAGAGTGCTGCTCATTCAGTCAATCAACCAACATAAACCATATCACAATAGCCATACCAAGAATGCCTCAAGTATTCACCATACAATAAGCAAAAGTATCCATCAAGACAACTATGTCACCATACCAAAATATTCTATGATAGATCTAAGCTCATAGAATGTCGATATGGAATTTTCTTCAGACTTCAGGAACTTGGCACCAACTCTCACTCAAGTCTCCATGACTCTCTCCAACTAGATGCACTTTGATCTCCTTCAACCTAGGTGTGTACATGTCCTGCCTCACTGCAACCCACATATGTATGCTCTCTGGCTCATTGCAGCCCACGTACTCCTTCAAAAACTAGGGTTTCTGAACTTCCAAAACTTTCTCCATCAAGATCTTAGACTTACAGAAACTTTGATGCGTCCATGAGTACCTGCAATGAATATTTCACCTAGAATAGATCTTCAATATGCTCTAAAAAGATTCTTAGACAAGATACCCTTGCTCTCTTATTTATACTCTCCAAGTAGCTTCCCTTAGAAGCATCCATTTAGCCACTTTGTCCACATATCCAACTTTGTCCACTTAGCCACTTTGTTCACATAGCCACTTGTCCACTTAACCCACTTTTTCCGCATAGGCACCTTTGTGCATATAACCAAACTTGTCCACTTAGCCATTTTTTCCCCATAGCCACTTTTCCACTTAACCCACTTTGATTGATCAAATTATTCTAGAAGCTTCTTAGAATAATTTGACTTGTTTGACCTTCTAGGGGCTTATAGACAACACATGGGGGTCCTCCAACTTCACAAGGCCATAACTCTCTAACCATGAGGAGTTATGTGACATTCCACATACCACTGAAAATGGCATGACAAGAACTATCCATATAGGATAGTTTCATTGACAAATTCGCTGATCTTTATCTCATTATTCCACAATTAAACTTGGGTCCTCTAACCATACTTCTAGGATGAATCGACCACAAAGTGTCTTCCTGTGAGGGCTTTCATCATAAGGGGACCACTTTGGAGTGCATCCATTTGTACTTCCTATCAACCATGTCAAGACAATAATGAGTCATATTTACATCTATCCAACTGGAATAACCCATGACAACACATGAACATATGATCCAATTTTCAATATATAATGCATCAGTCCATCTATGCACCATATATCAATGACAACATATTGATCCATATTCATCTATGCATGGCATCATACAACTATGACTCCACTTGACATCAATGACAATAAATGATCCATCAATCACTACATCAATGACAATACATGATCCATCAATCACTACATCAATGACAATACATGATCCATCAATCACTACATCAATATACTGTGACAAGACATTGTTCCTTTGAAATCAATGACAACATGATCCAACATCTATTAGGCAGTCATATCCAAAATTTACCTTTATGAAACATTCTAGGACCTTGGAACGAGGTAGATGAGAACATTCTAGGACCTTGGAATGAGGTAGCTTAGAACATTCCATCACTCTACTAACACACCATTCTTGAATCAAATACTATTACTCCTAGTTTTCCATTAGATTAATTCATTTAACATTTCCCCATGAAACCATACCTTTCATGTTGGTTGTGGAGCCTGATTATCTTCCTGATTCAGAGGTCCTTGCTTTCAGCCGTGTTTATACCCCATGAAGTATTTACACCCCAGAACTATGTACACTCTTCCATGCGGGTGAGTGCAGAGGGGGGGTACCCCCTCTGCGGGGTCCAGGGGGTCCATCCCCCCGGTTGGGGGGTATGGGGGCAAGCGGGCTCCGAAGCAAAAATTGCCTTATAAAAGTATATTGTAATTTCATTGTAAATCTGGGCCGTTCATTATAAGGTCGCAGATCTAACGGTAGAGATTATGTTAGGGTTTTTGCCTTAGAAGGAAACCCTCTTTTATGATGGAAATGTATTGCGGCTATGTACGAGGGTGAATATTGTATTCTGAGAGAGGAGACTGTGAGAGAAAGAAGATGAAGTTACAACGGGTTTTTGCTGTAGGTTGTATCCCTTCATTTGCTGGATAATAATAAAGGAAGGACCTGGCAATTTCTCTGGTGGACGTAGCCCACACTGGGTGAACCACGTAAATCTGTGTCTCTCTTGTATCGTGTGTCTTCTGTGTTTTTGTTTCTGCATTTGTTTTATTTTATTGCTCCGTGGTCCTGTTTTTCTAACAACTGGTATCAGAGCGTAAGGTAACTCGCAGGAAAAGAGGGTTCTTGGTTCGAGTGGGAGCAATGTCGGAAATGGAAAGTTTAGGGTCGAGAAATTTAATGGCAAAAAATACCAGTTATGGAAGATGCAGATGGAAGACTATTTATATCAGAAGGATCTATTCCTACCATTGAGTGGAGTAGCAAAGAAGCCGGCGGCCATGAAGGATGAAGAATGGGAGATTCTTGACAGAAAGGCTCTAGGAACG
>ML786058.1:1018442-1063805 GCA_009831015.1 Picea engelmannii | reverse complement strand
TCTTTACTACAACACTAAGTGCTTTTGGAATTGAGCATATATAGTGCGTGGCTATCTTTGAAACAAAAGACTTCCCTGGGTTGATAATTTATGTTTCACTTGGTTGTTTAAAATTAATTAAGCAATTATAGTGACCAACACAGGGTCTAGGGGCAAGCGGGCCTCGATGGGGGTTCGGGGGCGAAGCCCCCGAAGCAAAAATTGCCTTATAAAAGTATATTGTAATTTCATTGTAAATCTGGACCGTTCATTATAAGGTCGCAGATCTAACGGTAGAGATTATGTTAGGGTTTTTTCCCTAGAAGGAAACCCTCTTTTATGAGGGAAATTTATTGCGGCTATGTACGAGGGTGAATATTGTATTCTGAGAGAGGAGACTGTGAGAGAAAGAAGAGGAAGTTACAGCAGGTTTTTGCTGTAGGTTGTATCCCTTCATTTGCTAGATAATAATAAAGGAAGGATCTGACAATTTCTCTGGTGGACGTAGCCCACACTGGGTGAACCACGTAAATCTGTGTCTCTCTTGTATTGTGTGTCTTATGTGTTTTTGTTTCTGCATTTGTTTTTTTTTATTGCTCCACGGTCCTGTTTTTCTAACATTTCACACTTAATTCCATTCCCAATGGAAGTCTATTTTCATACAGTGACACTTTTCAAGTGAAAGAACCTTCATTATTATATCCCTAATTTCTCTATATTGGTATCTTGCTTGCAATGTGAACTCTAATATAATAAGTGGGTTTATTTCTTTGAGTAATTTTAGACAAGTATCTAAGTCATATATAACAAATCCTTCCCAGACACTCATAGTCTTGGCACATAGAGATGATTCACACATCACATGTTAAGTTGTTTGTTCTCTTTCACAACAAGCTTGCAACTATTTACACCTCTCTACCTTCAAGGCCCTGGAGTCTTACTTTTCCTTTATATTCCCATTAATGAAATTATTCACCTATTGGATTCATGTCCTATGTGAGTATTCTTTTTTCTTTTCGTATAGTTCATTCACACTCTGCAACATTTGAATAATAATCCTTTTGTTTCATTCTTCTAGAGTTCTTTATCCACTTTTCATTACTCACATTGTAGCTCTTTATTGCCTCGTCCAACTTCCACAAGCTCTATCATGCTTCCATGACTCTTATTTCCAATACTAGGCTTGAATTTATCCAATTATACCTTTAATTATTCCAAATATGCAAGAAACCATTTTTGTTATAATTATACATATTATAAAAATTTTGTCAATTAAGGTTACATGTCCTTTTTTTATGTTCAATTCATGAACATTTGTATCACAATTTTCCAAATGATAATAATTCCAGGTCACCCTCCTTTGAATAATATTTCCAATGACTATACTCATGCCCCAATCCAATCTTCAAGCAAAAACTTATGGCTTCCTGAAAAAACTATTTTCACCCCATTTGTGCATTTTCTCCACTGGTGTAATTTTATTGAAATGCCAACTTCGGTCAACTGCAGAAGAAAATATCCCAGGAACTAGAGAAAATTTTGTATGAGGTGTAGATAATAATAATGACAAGGAATTCATAACAACTCTCATATTTTCAATATGATGCTCTAGTAAAACACTGCAACAATCTGGAAATGACAACTTTTTCCGTTTTCATCCCTTTTTCCGGACTTTTGGAAAAAATGGCTATCTCTCAATCTGTGCACTTATGGAAGAATTTCACTAAACTAGAATTGTTTGTCTTGATGATTATATAAAAAATTGAGTAGATAAATGTTTTCATTTTTTCAATCTAGGGTCACTTTTCCTCTAAAAATCTAAAAAATCCCCCAAAAGTGGCCCAAAATAGTGGATTTTGGTCTATTTCAACATGCCCTTTCAAATCGCCTTAGGATTTATTCAGTTCCTTTATGGGTTATTTTTTTTTCTTCTTTATGGACACTCTCCATGAATTTCAAATTAATCTAGACTTCTTCCAATGATTTGGACCCAGATCTTTAAAAATCAATATTTTGCAATTTTTTGACAAATCCGAGCAAAAATGGACAATTGCCCTTTTTGGAACTTTTGTAGAGCTCGTCTCCATGGAAAAAACCCATATGTTTCATATAAATCCAACTTAACATGATCTAATTATAGAGAAAATACAAAAATGGCTCCAGACTCAATCTACATTGTCTATTGGCGCACGGTTATAAGACCGTAGGTTCAAGTTATCTAACCAACAAAACCCTTCAGATACCAACCCTTTTGACATTACCTGCATGCAAGTGAAGTCTCACCTGAGGTATCTACTGGCATTGCAGGAACCAATTTTCTTTAGGGGTGAGGAGATGTGAGGTCATCAACATGTTCATTGATACTTATATACCATGTGCACAATATTATCTATCTCTTGTCCCTTGATTAATTGGTAAAATCAATTATACATTACCATTGTAACATATATTGTGACATAGACCATTCAATTGAACATTTGTAATTATTGTGCATCACTCAAAGATAGATATAATCATGCATAAACATAACATCCATGAAAAATCACATAAAAAGACATCCAAACACATAATTTAACATGGTTCACCCAATACTTGGACTATGTCCATATAGACTGGCTTATTTATTATTCTTTGTGCAATCATCTCAGGCTTGCACACTGCACTACAATATATACATCATGATATCATTCCCCATCCTATCTAGTCACTCTGCAGTGCAAGCCTCTCTCTGCAAAATCTCCCCTAAACCTACAGACATAGTTTGTCTCTCATTCTTAGCCTATTCTCTCAACAACCTTTTCTTCCCAACCCATTACATATTTATACACAAATTTTAGGTCTCAAAACCCAACTAGTTTATCCCAAAACCCTATGACAACTCATTATGAATCATTACAACTTATGAAAATACATAGTTCATGCATGATTTTCCCACCTTCGTTCTTGCATGTTTCTTTTCCTTCCTTTTCGCCTACATGTTGCTTTTCCTTCCTTTTCACCTGCATGCTTCTTTTCCTACTTTATTTCCTTGCTTTATTTTCTTGATTTATCTTCTTATGCATCACCAATTGCACTTTTAATATGCACTCTGATCCTAAATGTACCTTGACTATGCATCTCCTCAACCCTTAAGATATTTCTCAAAATTGCATCCAAAATGCCTGTCCAAAAGGCTCCCAACACTTACCTGTGGCCCGTCCTGAGACACTCAGGCCTGTTGCGTCACTCCCTTCCATGACTCCATGATTTTTTGCAATGTCTTTATGGCTATAGTGACTTCTTTATTTTACTCATCCTCCATTTCCAATATTTCTTCTTTGGCCTATGTCATCAACATTGCAAGCTTCTCCTTCTAGTCTTTCTCAGATCGCTTCACCATGCCTTGCATCATTGCCAATCCCCCTATTATGTTGAGTGATTCATCCTACACGGGTTCTAATCACTATGTAATAGTCTTCTTCTCTACCCTCATCTACTCTATATCATTTTATAACTTTCTATTCGCAAGGATGGTCATCATGCATTTCGCTGGTTTCCAAGTGCTTATGCTTTCATCAATTTTCTACACCTTCTCCTACACACTTCTTACTATTTCCTCGATTTCCTTAAGTTCTAGATTCACCATTAGTTGTTTCCAAATCTGTGTGCTTTATTCACATAGCCCCGTGCACTCCTCACCGAGACTCTTAGTTATTGCAAAAGAAGTTATGGTTGTTCTATCTCTTTGTTGCTTCTGCTCAGGTGGTGTACCTAGTGTGGTATGTGCTTCCAACTCTCCAATCTTGTTGTAGAATCCTTGAAGTACTTCACTAATTTTTGATATATGATCCTCTATTATGGCTTCTATCACCACCAATGTCTGAGGAATATCCCTATATGTCTTCTGGATGAGTTGTACCCTCTAGGAATTTTTTCGGCCTCGTCCTTCTCCTGCAATACCTCAATATGAACCTTCTGCAGGTCTTCCTTATCTTTCACTACCTTGGTTAAATCCTTTGTCATTGATTTTGCGTGGAACTATATTTCTTGTGCCACCCCTTCTTGCAATCCTTGTAAGGCTTCCATGGGTATCTTTGACAAGACTGAGTCAATTTGACTTAGTGCTTGTCCTTGTTCCTTCATCTCTAACATAGGGAACTCAATTAATTCAGGTGAGATCTTCAAAATTTGACGCCCTGATGTGATCTCTGGTAGGTATAAAGTGGTGCCCCTTGCTTCTCTAGCTGTGCTTTCTAGTTGGTGTTCCACTAATATTCTCTCTGGTGCTATGCTCATTACCTCCAACCTCTTCTGCAATTTCATCAACTACTCTTGCACCTTCTTATTCATGTCTTGCTATAGTTGTAACACCTGTTGAACTGTCTCCTATGTGGAATCCCTCACTTGGTAGTTGATTATTTAAATATCATCGTATCTTAGAGTGTGGATAGTTGGTTGTTTATGTTATTTCATCTTCTTGTGTGTAGATGTTATTTCCCCCTTACCCTTGTATTTCCTCTTTTCCCTTACATTTGGTATTGTCTCCTGCACATCTCCTGCACCGATTCCTTGTTCTCTACCTTATGCCTCATCTAGTTCTTCATCTTCATTGTCTCATTTCTCTTGCTCATCAAGGTACTCCATTTCTTTAGCTGGAACTTTCCATTCCTCGTCCCAATCATTGGAAATAAGGCATACATCCTCTTCTGTCAACTTGTAGCTTGTTGGCAACCAATGGCGTGTCGGGTCTCTTTTAGCTTGGATATACATGTGGTGCTTTCCTACTTTGAAGAACACAGTATCTTGATAACACTCCATAGTCTGAGTGTTGATGCATAATGTGTGATCTACGATGTGCCTAATCGTGATAAAGTAGACATAGAAGGTGACATTGTTGTCTTGTTGTCTCCCCTTGTGCGCAGTATTCCATAAGTTAAAATATCGCACCACTAAATGATATTTTCGTGATGTTTTTGAAAAATGGCACTCATCATGCTCCCTCCAAGCAACTAATGCTATCAATATGATAATCCAAACATAGTGAAATTCCATGCCTTTGTCCTGGGCTTCAGTGAAATCTATAAAAAAATGATTGACCATGCTGGCCCTTGACCAAGTTTTGAGGATCCTTGGTCATGTGTGACCTATTTTTGGGACTTTGACAAGCTGCCGAAGGTGGAGCGCAAGACGAAGCAGAGATTGCAGGATCTCAGTCCCTTTTTAGGGATTTTTGGGTTTTGGTATTATGTAACGGGTAAGGGGATGTCATCCCATGGGTTTACCCATTCTTAGGCCTATTTTGTAATGTATAAGTAGAATTCTAGGCGATGTAAGCAATGTGCCATGCTAAGTGCTAGGACATGAGAGCTATGTGTGTGATGTTGTGCTAAGTGCAAGAAAAAGTTGTAATTTCTCTATGCATATTGTGTGAGACTTGCAAACATGAGTGCAAGTGACTATAAAAGGCTGTGTAAGGATTTGTTCCTAGATCTACTCGGGGAAGGAGGGTCTAGCAAAGTGTGTAAATCTCCTATCCGATGCGAAGTAGGATTTTTGTGGCTCTGTGCATGTAACTGATTGACAGAAGATAAAAGAAGAGAAGAAGAGTTGGTGGACGTAGCCCTAGGGTGGGGGTGAACCACATACATCCTGTGTTGTGAATTCTTTGTGTGATGTATTGATGTGTTTATGTACTTACTTTCTTAGTGCTTTGATATAGATGAATGATAGGTAGATCTGTTATTTCTTTGTGCTTAATGATGAGAGTGAATGCTATATCTAACCTCTGTGAATGTGCTTAGTTCTTGAATCTACTAGATCTGATATGTTTCATCATGCTAAGTGCTGCTAGATGCTAGGTATGGTTGAATACTACAATGCTTTGTAAGTAGGGTTTTAGCTGCGAAGTAGATACTGGTTAAACATTGATGAACTATAGTGCTAAGTTCTTTGTCAAGGTGTTACAATCACAGATCAGTGTCCCAACTAAGGTTACAGACACTGGAGTCTTGCAACCACCCCTGCCTCTACCTCGGGTGAGACTTCATCTTATTCACAGGTGTTGTCGAAAGGGCCGGTAGTTAGGGTTTTGTTGGTGTGTTGTTGTAGCGTTGAACCCCAAGTCTGCCCCTATTCCAAAAAATGGTTCTGTTGTCAGGATTGAAACTATGATTACTGGGAACTGAGGAAGAAGAAGCTTTGTGTGAAGATCTGACCTAAAAATGTGGAATCTCTGTGCATAGATATGTTTCCCTAGTGCTCATTATTCTACTTAATCTGTGAAGCTTTGTGCTAAGAAGAGAAGTCAGATCTGAATAAAAGAGGTAAGATATGAAAGCTTTGTGCTATGATAAAAGAATATTTGGTTAAAAAGGTAAGATCTGTAAGCTCTGTGATTTGTTAAAGGTAAGTTGAGTGGAAATTTTTGTTTCAAGAATATGGATCTAGGTATGTTCGATAAATTTTGTCCTAGCCTGAAAACTAGGGCACAACTAGATGAAAGAAGATTTGATATAAGTAGATCTGATAAGAATAGTGAAAGATATGTTATTCCTATGCATAGAAAGAATATTTGGACTAACAAATGGATGCAGGACCCTAGAAATAATTTTTTGCAGGTTAACTACCATGATCCTAGTGCGTAGTATAGGAAAGGTTGGGGATCATTTAAGAGAAAGTGAGGATTGAATCTTTTATATAGTTGTAGAAGACCGAGACATATTGCTAACGAATTCCCTGGTAGAAGATCCAGTTGTCTTTGTTGTAAAGCTATGGACCATGAAGTTTTAGATTGTCCTAGAATGATTGATAAGCTTGAAAGAATGAATATGAGACAAGAAGACCATGAGAAAGGTCAAGCAACTGAGACCATGGAAGAACCCCAGAAAGAATTAGAGACTGTATTGCTGCAAATCAAAGAAACCCTGAATGATCACCGAAATATCAACTTGTCATAGATTTTTAAAGAAAAAGAATGCATAGAAACAAGAACATGAGACTTCGACATTGATTGTGTTTTGGATGAAGAAACACAGGTGAATATCATGACAAAAAGAACTTAGGAAACTTTAGGGAAGCCTGCTATGACTCCTTCATTGGGAGAAATAGGATTATTTAAAGGATAACCGATAACCCTATGTGGAATACTCACCCAAACATCTATGAGTGCTCATGGAACTTCGACAAATGAAGATTTTGAGGTTGTTAAATTTATTGAGAATAATGCCCCATTTGCTATATTACTAGGAAAACCTTGGATTGAAAAGGATCAAGCCAAAATAAAAGAAGAAGAAGTCTTGATCAAAGAACAGGAGAACATATTGAACCTATTTAGAACTAGAAACTTGGATGTCAAAGATGAAAGGACACAAGAAGGCTCACAAGCATCTACCCTAGATAGAAAAGAAGTATTTCCCTTCAATCCTAGAAAAGAATCTCAACAAGGCGAAGTTACTATGCCAAGAGGAGATAAGAATCAGAATGGAAAAAGGAACTTCAAAATGAATCTCACTGGAAAGAAGGATAGAAAACTAAGTAAGAAGAGATCAAAGGTCGAAAAGTTATAGAAGGTTCCAGAGGGAGCTTCGCAGAAGGAAAATTTGCAAAACTGGAATTTCGTCAGGCTATCAGAATAGAGCCACATGGAACTTCGCCATGGTGAAGCAATATACCCATTGGAAACAATATAACTATTAGACCAATGCCCCAAATGGTTAGAATGACATTCCTGGTCAGAAATCTCACCATCAGACTGTTGGGACCACGCCGTAACGAACATAACTGCATTAATGAAGGCTTCTTTCCCATTGGAGAGATCCGTTGCCTAGTTATCTACTTATTCCATCGAGCCTTGCACCGAGAACACTTTTTCCAATTGTGATTATCTGATTCCGTAGATTATTTTATTTCACACAGTGATCATCGCACTATCACCATCTACCCCATTGCAGGATCTCGACCCCTTTTTAGGGATTTTTGGGTTTTGGGATTATGTAACGGGTAAGGGGATGTCAGCCCATGGGTTTACCCATGCTTAGTCCTATTTTGTAATGTATAAGTAGAAGTCTAGGCGATGTAAGCAGTGTGCCATGCTAAGTGCTAGTACACGAGAGCTATGTGTGTGATGTTGTGCTAAGTGAAAGAAACAGTTGTAAGTTCTTTGTGCATATTGTGTGAGACTAGAAAATGTGAGTGCAAGTGACTATAAAAGGCTGTGTAAGGATGTTTTCCTAGATCTACTTGGGGAAGGAGGGTCTAGCGGAGCGCACAGATCTCCTGTCCTATGTAGAGTAGGATTTTTGTGGCTCTGTGCATGTAACTGACTGGCATAAGATAATAGAAGAGAAGAAGAGTTGGTGGACATAGCCCCAGTGTGGGGGTGAACCACATACATCCTGTGTTGTGACTGCTTTGTGTGATGCATTGATGTGTTTATGTACTTGCTTGCTCAGTGCTTTGATATAGATGAATGATAGGTAAATCTGTTGTTGCTTTGTGCTTAATGATGAGAGTAAATGCTAGATATGACCTGTGTGAATGTTCTTAGTGCTTGAATCTGCTAGATCTAATCTATTTCATCATGCTAAGTGTTGCTAGATGCTATATCTGGTTGAATATTGTGATGCACTATAAGTAAGGTTTTAGTTGTGAAGTAGATAGTGGTTAAAAATTGATGACCTATAGTGGTAAGTGCTTTGTCAAGGTGTTACAATCATAGATCGGTATCCTAGCTAAGGTTGCAGACACTGGAGTCCTGCAACCATCCTTGCCTCTTCCTTGGGTGAGACTTCATCTTCTTCACAAGTGTTGTCGAAAGAGACGGTAGTTAGGGTTTTGTTTGCGCGTTGTTGCAGCATTGAACCCCGGGTCTGCCCCTATGCCAACAGACCAAAAATGTGGCCCAATTCATCTAGACCCCTTCTGCACACTTCTCCACAACTGCTTTTTCTACGATCGACACCTCATCCTTCCATAATTTCCTTAGTAATTTGTAGGCCAATACCTGAGTTGGAAATCTAACTACATCATCACTTATGCTAGCGACATCCAACCCTTGATTTCCTATAAAGGTGGTTAAATTATCTTTCATACTTTTAGATAATTCATTCTCCCCAGACTTATTTGTGAATATTGTTGTTGGATCCTCCCCTACTGTCAGCAAGCCCATTATCTACAGAATCAGTTGCATATCAATAGATATTGGTGGATCTATCCATAAAGTAACTCCATGGATGTAACTCAATAACAACTTAACACAAACATTTATCTTTTAACTTCTGCCAAAGTGTGGAATTTCTAATAAATTTAATATCCCTAATTTTTCCATCTCATCCTCCCATGTTTGTGGCTCGACTAGTATTTCACTTGTCCCTAGTACATTTTTAGTGCATAAATACTTGTCCCATGCTAAATCGGGAAAATTTCGTGCATCTATTATGTCATGGTATGAAAAATCCAAAGTAGTGAGGTTTCCCATCAAGTCCCCTTCAATAATAACACTAGGTGGTATTTATGGTGTAACTAGCGGGTACTTGGTGTCCTTGGGAAATCTAACATGTGGTGCAGTGTCCTTTATTGGTGGCATATAGTCCCTGAAAAACCTCGGATACGAATCCAAAGCTTCAGGAATTTCCTCACATTCTAGTGTGACCAGTGGTCACATTCGAGATGGATTTCATGTTGTAGTAGCTGGTGCCCCAACTTTTGGTGGTTCCATTGGTCTTTGTTACCAATTATCCCCTTTTTAGACTTTGCAACTTCTCTATGTTGGCTCTGGTTCACTTGTGGTTTTCTTTGTATTCTCATAGCACTTATGAATGCAAATACTCTTTCCCTGTCAGCCCCTGGTGTGGTTTTATAACCCTTTGACAGTTGTCCCTATACATTCGCACCTGGACTAATGGTCTAATCCATTAGTTGTGTACTCAATGCATGATGTAATGTTGCTTTGTTACCAAATATTCTGTTGGATTCTTGCCTCATACCGCCAGTCTGTCAAAATCCTTGTCCTCTTTTTCCATTTATGACTATGAATCATGTTTATTCCTTGTCATTAACACTTTTTAACTGTTGTTTCCTCCTTTTAATTACTTTAGCAGTCATCAATTATGTTCTTCACAGGTTTGTTGGCTTTTGCATGTGATTTTCCTGCTCAATGCAGTTTCATCCATCTATGTGACACTCACTTCTTCTACACACTTAAATATGCCTATGTCAGTCTTACGCCTTGGACCTTGAGTTAACACTTCATACTTCCTAGTTCATACATGCCTTTACTTTGTTACTTTATGTTCTTTTTCTTCTTCCACTTTTTATTTCTTTTTGTCTTTTTCCTACTATAATATACTACTATGGTACATTCGTTCTTGCACAATTCATCCTAGTGCACGGTGGGTCGTCCATCCCTATAAAGTTTCAGCCGACTGTCATTTACCATTCCTCCTAGGACTTCACCATTCAATGTTTCCAAATACACAACACCTACCTCTGTCGCATACTTAATTACGTATGGTCCTAACCAATGCATCCAAAAATTTCCTGGATGTTGCATAAAATTGTTGTCGTAAAGTAATACTAAGTCCCCCACTTGAAACTTTTTCTATTTAATATGTCTATCATGCCATGCCTTTTCTCTTTCCTTATGAACTTGTTGATGGAACCTTGTGAAAAAATGGTCTTCCTAAAGCTGTAACAACTGTGGCAATCTCTCCTCTACTATGTCAGAGTTTGAAATATCAATAATCACTGCAACACACAAGCTAGGCACAATAAACTCCATTGAAATTACTGCTTTTTTACCATAGAACAACCTAAAAGGTGTCTGTCTGATCAAATTTTTACTTGTAGTCCTATATGTAGATAATACTGCAGGGATCTTGAAGTCCCAATAATCCCTTTCCTACATTGCAGATATTTGTTAGAGTATTCTCTAGAATTTTATTAAAGGCTTCTACCATCCCATTGGCTTGAGGGTGATACAATGTACTCCTATGATGATGAATTTGAAATTCCTTAGTCAATGCTGCAATCGTCTTATTCAGGAAGTGTGTCCTTTGATCACCCAATAGAATGCAAGGGCTTCCAAATTATGTAACTACATTCTCAAATAGAAACCATGCAACAATCTCTATGGTACAGTCTATGACTGATGTTTCTTCTACCCATCTAGTCAAATACTATGTCACAATGATTATATACCTAGCTCATGATCCTCTCGATGGTGGGTTGATCGGTCCAACAAAGTCTATTTCCCATTTATCAAATGCATCCACGGTAACCTGTGAGTGTAAAGGAATCTCATCCCTTCTATATGGATTTCCCACCCTTTGACGAACATTTCATTCTCGACAATATTCTTTAGCATCCTTGTGAAGTGTGGGCCACCAGAGCCCTACATTAAAAAATTTTCACTGTCGCTTTACCTATGTAGTGTCCTCCTGCAATTCCTTCATGCACTTCTAAGAGTATTATTGGTCTTTAATTCTCTAGAACACATCATATTAATATCCCATTTGCACCTAATTTGTATAAGTTCCATGCAATTAGCTGGTAGTCTTCTTATTTAACCACTAATTGTTTCTTTTGTGCAACTATCATGTCTTATGGAGCCATTCCTATACTTAAAAACTACACAATGTCTGTGAAGAAGTCGTCCACCATTTTAACTACAAATAACTATGAATCTGACAAGTTGTCATCTAGATTCTTTGCATCTTCTCTCGATAGTATGCACGATAAGTGATCTAGTCCTGCATTCAACTTCCCTAGTTTCAAAACAACCTCAAAATCATATTCCTGGAACAACAACAACCATCTACATATCCCCCCCCCCCCCAACACTAGCTTGTTCACTAAGCATCTTATTGTAGAATGGTCTGTATATAGCTTAAAATGAGAACCCAAAAAATATTGTCTAAACTTTTGCAGTGCATATACGATTGTAAATCCTTCTCGTTCCATGGTAATGCAATTTTTTTCTGTTGTTGACAACTTCTGGCTTGAAAATGAAATTGGATGGTCTATGTCTCCTTCTCCCGGCTGAGATAATACGGTGCCTAAAGATATGGAAGATGCATCCACATGAACATGAAATTCCTTTCCACAATCTGGAAATATTAAAATTGGAGTGGTCACTAATTTTTTCTTCAATGTATCCAAACCTTTCTAACAGTCCTCATTCCACTAGAACTTAGCATGTTTCTTCAAAAACTTCTCCATAGGTGTTGTAATCTGCACATAAACCTTAATGAAATTTATATAGTATCCTGTATGACCCAAGTTTTTCTCAACTGTCTAACTGATGTGGGTGGCTGTAAGTCCAAAGTCACTGCAACCTTGGTAGTATCCACTAATA
Organism: Picea engelmannii; assembly: GCA_009831015.1. NCBI lineage: Eukaryota > Viridiplantae > Streptophyta > Pinopsida > Pinales > Pinaceae > Picea > Picea engelmannii. Next base: position 1,051,495 of record ML786058.1, on the reverse strand, counting down.
ATCCTTACATACATACCACATAGCCCAACAAAATTCTAAAAGGCACGCTGAAAATACATTTCTTCAAATTCAGTTAAATATAACATTGTCTACACCTATCCAACATTGATCTGTGTAGTTCTATGTGATATTTCAATAGACTAAACACAATCCATTCATCTAAGTAAACTTCAAGGAGCTTATGAATAAATTATTTAAAGGCTATGACAACTACCCTTGAAAAATTTGTAGGTGCATTCTTCAGCCCAAAAGGCATTACTATGTACTGGTAGGTTCCCCACTCTATTGAAAACATAGTCTTATGTCTGTCTTCCAGTTCAATCTTTATTTAATGATATCCTAAGAAACCATCAGTGAAGGAATATGCCTCCTACCCCCCTACATTCTCTAGTACTTCATCTATAAACAGTGTTGGAAATGGATCATGCATCTATGCATCATTTAGTTTCCTAATTAGGTCTAGACAAATCCTGATTCCCCTTATTTTCTTATCTTGCACTAGCATTGGACTTATCCAATCTTATTCCATGACTGGTTCAATGATTCTAGATTTTAACATTTAGTTTATCTCTTCCTTTACCTTCTCTTTATATTTCAGATTCAATATGTAAGGTCTCTATCTTATTGTCTTAGAACTTGGCTGCAAAGGGATCTTCATTTTTCCTTACTCCCCAACTATCCATTTTATTTATGAGAATGTAGTTGGGAATAGATCTTGATACTCACGCAGTAAATCTGCAATGTTCTCCATAGTTTCATCATTCCAGTAACCTCCTATCTACATAAAATTTGGATTTTATTTTGTCCCAATATTTACCTTCTATGTATTTAGTGGTTGTGCATACGCAATAGATTCAAGATCTGGTCCTTCTATTGAGCATTTCCCATCAGTTTTAGGTACTTGTATATTCCTTGGACCTTCTTCATCTTATTCTTCTTTAAAAACATTATAACATTCCACTAATTCATGAATAGACATAGAATCTCTATGCACACTACACATAGGTACTACCTCCATTGGCCTTTCTTCTAAAAATATATTGGTTCTAGTGGCCTGCAAAAATGCATCTAGTAATGGATATTTGTGTTCAAATGTAAATGTTACCTTAAACATTTGATTTAGTTGGTCCCAATTCATTGTTTCTTTGCGCATTTCTAGTTCTAGGTACCAGTTCTTAGGAATTGTATCCAATGTATGTATAAACCCATGCATCCATTCCTTCTTCGGTAATGATCTCCATATGTTTATGCACGGCTCAACATGACCCGTTGGATCACCTACCCTTATATCCTTCTACACAATATACTCCACCTTGGTACCAAATCTAACTTGCATCAATCTTCTACACTAATGCCAATCTTATATTCTTTCTTTGTGTGCAACCCACCATCTAGCTGGGGTGGCCTTCAAGACAACATCTAATGCTAATAGTATTTGTTTTTTGGGTATCTGCAACTCAAACACTTGTACAAAATATTCTATGTTAGTAAAACCATCATACTTAGGCGGGTCACATAGCTTCGTTCCAATCCAGCACAATGATCGAGTAATGCAGGCACATCATCTGGTGGATACTCTGTGCATCCTCTACTACCAATGTTCTAGACCTTCCTTTGAGTCCTACATACATGAGATAATGCTTCTCCAAATTAGTGTAAAATCTACAGTGGGGTTAACATATTCATCCATTCATGCAGTCATATTATATAAGTTGTCAATTTCATTCTCTCTCGCTAGATCTATGTACCTTGTTCCTTCTGTCGGATCCAATGGTGCAGTAAATTTTAAGTCTCTTACCTCAAATATCATTTCCCTCTTATTCAGATTAATAATTGCCTGATTTTCAAAGGCCCATTCTAACATCATTAGTGTTCAATATGGATGACTATCATCCATGATTTCGATGACTTAGAAGTATGCTACACTTCACACCTCATCTATATTCACAGGTATCCCTATAAATCGACCAATTGGTACTATCTTGTGTTGGTTTGCCAATATTAACCAGACGAGAGACCAAATTAACTTGGGTTTCCCCATCATTTCCCATGTTTTCTTAGAAAACACATTTACATCAGAACCCAAGTCTAAAATGAATTTTCCACATCATATTCCCCAATATGCACACTTAGTCTAAAATCTCTGTTGCTCCTCTTTTTTCACAATAACTGATTCACTACCCTCTGTGCGATCATATACTAGAGGCATGCCGACCACAAGAGGCACAAATGATGTTGATGCTACCCAATCTGGTCGTAGTATCTCTTTTCTTTTCCTATGATACATCTCCTTTTCTAGCTGAGGGTCAAAGGTGGGGCATAGTTCCTTCTATTTTCCTCACCCATTTCTCAACCTACCTCCATCCATTCATTGCATTAGCCCCTCTTCTTTCTAACTCATGTGTGATAGCTGTTATTCTAGGTCCTTCATTTTGTTTCTCGGGTGATATATTTTGTACATTCTGATTTGGGTTTTGGTTTTTATTCCCTATTGATTTCCACTTCACAAGTAGTTGAGGACAATGTTATGTCACATGATTCAATTCTCTACAATATGTGCAGGTTGTTCAAGGATTCGGGAAGTCACAAGCTAAGTGCCCCAGTTGATTACAATTGTAGCATATTATTGGTCTTCTTCCTCCTCTGCCAAGATTCCCTCTACCTTGACCTCTTCCAAATCATCCTTGAATTCCTGGATTAAAGCCTCTCCAATTATGATACTGTGGACCACCCCCTTTTGTTGAAAAATTTTCTTCTTGAATCCTATACATATCTGAAGTGCACTCTCTCATCAAATTGAATGCATGATAATCCTTCTCTTCATGCTCGACTGACTTGCAAAATTTATAGAATAAATTTGTTGGTGTACTTTGGCATTTCTACGGAGATGGAAAATCAGGTGGATGATGGCCCCATTTTGTACATATTTCACAGTACCCCCCTCTTGGTAACGGATTTGGTGCTCCTGTCACCAAATACTACACAAAGGTTGGGCATTCATCTTGATGGTGGCCTTCAGTCCTACACTTGACACTCCAAACTTGTTCCCACTTCTCCTTTCATTTTGTAAGCTCTGCTAATTGAATGATCAAGGAAGCTAACTGTGTCTAGAATTGATCCATCTCCCCACCTTCTCCTACAAGATACACTTCTATCTTCATTGCAATCTCCAAAGATTTAGGCTGTGACAAGACCTTTTGTTGTATCAACATGTAGTGAATGTGTGGTAATAGTCCTGTAATAAACCATTTGTTGTAGGAAAATCTCCCTGCGGACAGGTAGATCAGCTCTAGAGCTTGACCTTAACCCTAGACAGAAAAGTGCTTATCATGGACACTGACTTCCTTTCAAATCTATCTAAACTAACACATGAGAAGGAAGGATGACAGAAGTACCTTTTTATCGACGTTTGTCCCTACATGCTTCGATTTGGGCTCCAATCCTTTGCTCCTCGCTAAGTTCTGCAGACAAGACAAGATGCAACCGCTTCCTACTCTATTGATGTTAGCTTGAAAACAGATCTATCAACTAGTGATAAGTTCATGTGGAATTAGACACAAACTAGAAAGAAATAGGCCAAGCGTGTCATATTGATGAGAATAATGACAACATTACTTACAATTGTGGATGCGAATGCGACAGATTCGTCAAGTCCTCTTCGTCTAACCCTTGCCTGAAAGCTCCACAACCTGGATAACAACAGCTTCACTGATCACTCTCCTTTGGCTGACTATGAGTTTCCTCCAAGATCATAAGTCTCATGTATTCAATTCTTCCCCCTTTCCACCATCATAGAGCCTATTTATATAGGTTAAGAGGAGCTTAACCTCTTGAGTTATCTTTAGAACAAGTTGGGAACCTTCTCCTTAGATCAGGGATCTCTTGATGAAACCAAGAATTCGAGCACAACTGCCTCCTAATCTTGAAAGATCCTCCCCTTATTCTCCTCAACGGGCCAATTACTGCCTCAGATTAGGCAACGCTCCCTTAGAAGGGGCATCATAGTGTTGTAGCGCTCCTTGGTAGGCCTTGGGGAAGCGCCAACGCTCTCAGGATGAGCAGCACTCCTTTAAAGGGGGATGGGGAGCGTTATAACGCTCCTTGAAGCATTATAGGAAAGCGCCAGTGCTTTTGGAGCTGAAGTAGGGGAGTGCTCCCCCTCACAACCTTTGTTTCAGGGTTCCGTTCAGGTGTCAAGAGTTGTTTGACTTCAGTAAATCAGTTCTCCTCCTTCAAATTAAGCATGTGAGATGTTATAAGTGCTTCCTTAGTTTCATTGACATGGTAGTATGTCTGAACATCATTTGCGACACTAGTGACCAACTTGCGACACTTGCGAAAGTTGTAGGGAAGATGCGACACTTACGACAATTGAGAGGGACAATGCAACACTTATCAACTGAGCAATTTTGACGTGTAACAGAATGCCCCCCAAAGTATGAAGTTAGAAGATGCCAACTGATAACTGAAATACTTTGTAGATGCTCAAGCAAGGGTATAGACTCGGAGAACCTAACGGAAGATGCACACAAACATCCAACAAATATCATGACACATTTCAAAACCCAAGGCAGGCATACCTATGCTTGGGTGATCAAGATTTAGTAGGATATGGCCGCCATAAAATACACTGCGGATCCATAATTGTATTGGTAAAAAAGGTATAGCCACCAAAGATACAATGTGGATCTATACTCTAATGACTCGGACTGATCGTAGCCATGAAGAATACACAGTTGATCTACGAGATGACAAAACATAGCCACGACCAATACAAAGTGGATCTATGTAACAGTGTATGTGTTCTTTGTCCAATGGAAATTCCTTCACAGCCTGGGCGAAGCATATATCAAAGTGATCACTCAACCCAGGGTCTTCTTACAAATCCCAATATGATATGAATCTGACCATGTGAATGGATTTCTTAACGTCGAAAATGGCATAAACCACTTGATTACCGATCAATGGTGTAAACCGTTAACAAGTGCGAGGGAGATCATCATTAATGTCAATGATTCCCAAGGTACCCTAGTACATTCCAGCGAATGTGAATAGATGAGCTGAAGTCGAACACCCGTGGAATCATTTGATGAGAGGTCAATGATGTAAAACTACTGTCGAATGTGAGGAGGCCTGCCATTGAGGCATACAGGTCCCAAAGTACTAACTAGTTTCTAAGCCTAATTCTTGGATAATGTGTTGGAGTCGACAGGAATAGACTCATCGAGGGAGGACCTTGATTTATCCCCCATCAACGACATGAAATGGACATGGAGATGTAATTGGTAGATTAAATGGACATGGACTGACACAGGTTTTGAGACAAGATATTTGGGATGGCTGACTCTCAAGGCGGATACTTCCCTTGAACACTAAGGCACAACGACAAAACATGACATGGACCAAAACTATGCAATGGGTACTGTGACTTGCGTCGGGTGACCCCAAAGGAGTGAAAGGAAACTCGAAGGATTGGCTCAGTGCAGAGGTTCAACGGATTATGATATGTGCAAAGTGACAAAGTGCCGTGTTCAAGGGAGACTCTAAGGAGTGCTAGGTGTTGTTCTCAAGAGACTTATTAGCTTGCTCCTTTCAATTTTTACCCCATCCAGATAGATGAGTACCTCTTTTTGATTTAATGAGCTCGAGGAGGATAACACATGCTCAATATAACTCACCTTCAGTAAGTTCCTCTTCCTTTGTTTAACGAACCGGAAGAAGTAAGGGTTCAGTCCCATATGGGTCTGTCGATGTGTGCTTTAACAAGTCCAAAGACAGAAAACTTGAAGGTTTTTCGGGATTATAGAGTTTGCAAAAACACTTAAAATAGAACTCTCTCAGTTCTTTTTTCGTACAGTAGTCCAATGAGACCGAAAAAGGGTTAAACTATCGCTCGAAAGACGCTCTTTCTGACCTTTTAACGAGTGTGAAAGAAAGCAAGATCACTCGACAATCTTTTCATATTTAGAGAGTTTGAAAAGGGTTTAAAGGAGACTCCAGGGGGGTTCCTTTTTCGTGTGTTCGTATCTATACGGGTCCGAAAAAGAGATAAAAGTCTACCCGGTTACGTTCTCATATTGTTGAGCTCGAGAACGAACTAAGACTATGCTCATAAATGCGACAAGGTGAATGATTCATTAGAACTGCCAGGAAACCTGCGATGCCAGAAACTACAAAACAGAGTTTAGTGAAGCCATTTACATCATTAGAGAAACCCAAAATGACCATACCTTATAAAAAATGAAATTTTATAAATAAAAATTGATTCAAAAAACTCATTTACCATTTCATTTGCAAGGATTTTTGGAGTGTTGGAGAATCTCAATTTGAAGCAAATCTTTTTTTTCTCACTGCCGGAGCTACGATCGATCATTTTTCTCACTGTTTGAACCAGGTAGGTGTTCATACTTTGCTCTTTAAATTACATGGTTTCAAATTGATTTTTATGGCATTATTAATTTAAAACACAAAGCCCTAGGTCGCCCCTCTTTGAACCAAATCGACCTCTTTTTAAAAATAAATAAAATGGGGGGATTCTTTCAAAAAAATGTGTTAGAGAAGGGTTGTTAGGATGTCTACACCCTTGCAATCGATTGGACCGATTATTTTAGCAAAAGAAACTCATAAAAATTCCCCCCAATGGCCCATGCAGCCCCCTAGGTCATTTTGCATTTTTAACATGTTTTAGTCATTATTTGGCAAATATTAAAGGGCTTAGTGGTTAAAAAGGGTGAATGGTTGCTTTTAGATGAGATGGGAATTTTGTTTTATGTTTTAAAATGCTTTTGAAAATCGCCGAAAATACAAAAACCTGAGGAATAATGAAATTCTTGATTTTTTTGTTTTGTAGGTGTCTTCGGCAATCATGATCGAATGGATAGAGTGGGAACATGAGATGGATGATTTAGCCTCTCTACGGATTCCTCGTATGCGGGCCTCATTGCGAGCCTGTGGCTTACTCAAGTTTTTCAAATTGCAAAAAATGAAGAGATAGATTCTACTGCTTGAGCACATGATTGGCCTTTGGGACGTTGCGGAACAGGGATTCCGTATTGGTACACAACTCCTAACCATTGAGTTGGAAGATGTGTACTTTTTGACCGGCCTCGAAAAGAGGGGTCCCCATATCCTTTACTGGGCAGAGGGCATTACCTGAGCAGGTGGACGTGTATCTGGCACGCCACTGCGTTCCGGGAGCAAGGTTGGTAGGGGGAAGGATCCCTATCAAGGATATACGAGATCTGCCTCTTCGATCTATATTATTTGCTATCACAAGCGTGACTGGTAGCACTAGTGCTCATTTGGCATCGAGATCATAGGTGGCCTATGGTGTTCAGTGTTTGGAACCAACACTGTTCAATTGGAGTGCAGCATTCCTTCGGAATGTGAAGGAATGGATCTCACGGTGTAGGACTAGTCAGAAACAGTTCGGCTATGGCTCATTCTTAGTCTCATTTTTCTTAGAGCGCGTCCCTCAGATGCAGCCTCAGATAGCACTGGCAGTATGACCAGTGGATGAGCCTCGAATGGAGAGGTGGACTAGTCTATCTCCGAGGCTAGTTTCGGAGTCAAAGTTCCACTTTACTGGTGATTTCTTTGCTTGGCTGAGGCGGCAGTACCTCTGGATTGAGGACTTCCCTTATGCCGACGTAGACTTCCGTGGGAGTATGGACTTGATTTTTCCCGAGGGGGAAGATTAGGACGAGTCAGGTGAGAGACTAAGCCATTCCTTGTCTAGTTTTTTGTTTTTTGATGTATATGTATTTTTTTTGGGTATGCAAAAGAGTTTTAACAAATGTTTTTGTTTCCAACATGCAGAAAAGGGAGTAGTGTGCCTAGTGGATATACCAGTACCAGGGCATCGTGGAGGCACCCCAGTTGCAACATACCCAGCAGTACTGGTGGTGGGTCTCCGGGAGGTTGAGAGAAACCTCCAAGGCCTTACGATGGGTATCCCTCCTATGCGGAGGGGGGATGTACGTTTACATCTGCAGCGGCACACTGTAGGGGTTCCAGAGAATATCAATTCTTTGTTGAGGCACGTAGTGCGTGCAGTAGTATGTTACTCACAGCACAACACAGTGCGGGGGGATTAGAGTCTCTCTGTGATCATGTTTTTGTATTCCTTGTTAGACGATGTTGTATGGGTGGATGGACCCAATATTTTGCTCTCTTACACACTTTTTGATGTAACACAAACATTTCAGTCACGCCATATATATATATATACAGTTTCGAGTTTTTATTATGCCAATGATTTGTACATGATGATGTCTGTGATGTGTTTTAATTTACATGCAATGTACAGTTTTGCTTTCCTTAAATCTTATATGTGGGAAATATACCGATCCATAATATAATTAGCCAATGAATCTGAAACACTATTAAGTTCTCTCGAAATGTGTCTATATTCGATGTAATCGAACATTCGTTCGAGACGACGAACTTGCAAGTGTAGGCGTAACAGGATAAGACTACGGATAGCATAGATACGGTTGAGTTGACGAACCACCAGTTGGGAATCTAAGTAAATAATGATGCGAGAAATACCAAGAGAGGAAGCTTGGGTCAGTGGTCCAATGACAGCATGATATTCTGCCATATTGTTGGTTGTTTGTCCTAAACAAATGCCTCCTGAACTCACCACCTGGTCAAATTGGTAAATAACCCAAGCTGCTGAAGCAATGTTACGGGTATGTCTACTAGCGCCATCCGCGAACCCAAAAAAGATAGGAAAGGAAGACGTCATCTGCGCATGAAAACACAGGCACATTCATGAGTGGAAACGATAAAGACTCGAGCACGCGAAAGAAAATAGACACACCAAAAATAAATACAATAATGTACAAAGTACAAATGCTAGGTGATCTAGGCATAGTACTTCTTAAGGTAAAGCCCTTTTCGGGGCTCTCCTAGGGAGATTCCGTCATGATCAACTAGTTCATAGGCACCTTTATGTAGGACACGCTTCATGATGTAGGGACCGTGCCACATGGGTTCTAACTTTCCTGTCCCCAATTTATCGTGATCTTGGTCGTAAACAAGGACTAAGTCTCCTTCCATGAAAGTCTGAGGGTGGACGGATTTTTCATATTGACTTTTAATTCGTTTTTTATGTGCCTCATTGGCGAGAGCAGCATCACGACACATTTTGTCCAGTTTGGACAGGTACAGAAATCGTTCTTCTTCAGCGGAAGTATGGGGCAAGAGTTCTACTTTTAGTTTGAGTGATGGAATATCACACTCGATTGGTAGGATGGCTTCAATGCCATAGACCAACTGGAAGGGAGTGAATCCAGTTGACATTTTCACAAAGGTGCGATAAGCCCAGAGAGCGGAGAATAGTTGTAGATGCCATGATGTTTTGTTTTCCCCTACCATGCATTGGATCATGGTTTTTAGGACTTTTTTGATAGCTTCAACTTGTCCATTCACTTGAGGGTAGTAAGGGGATGAGTTTTCATGGCGAAAACCCAATTTGATATGTAACTCGCTCATCATCTGGTTTTTGAAGTGTGCACCATGGTCAGTGACAATGGCATGTGGTACACCAAAATGAGTTATGATGTGGTTGAAGAGGAATAGAGCTGCAGTACAACCATCATTCAGGAAGGTAGGCATAGCCTCAGTCCATTTGGTGAAGTAATCAACGACGACGATGATGTAACCGTGCCCCCCGGATGAGGTAGGCTTACATTGCATGAAATCAATGCCCCATTTGGCAAAGGGGTCGATGGTGATAATAGGGTGCAATGGCATGGGGTGGGTGCGTGCCTTCTTGTTATAGAGTTGGAAGGGTGGGCACTTCTTGACAGCCTCGATACAATGTTTGAAAATCGAGGGCCAAAAATAGCCGACACGTAGGATTTTTTGGGCTGTGGCCATACCAGAAAGGTGGCCGCCACAGGCGCCAAGGTGACAATCATTCAAAACACGTTCAGCCTCCTCATGAATCAAACATCACCAAAGGATGGTGTCGATACCACGATGATACAAAGTGTCGTCGAGGATGAGATAACGGCGAGAGTGGTGATGAATGCGTTGTCGCTCTTCACGAGAGATGTTGGGTTGAAAACATTGTGTTTGAAGGTAGAGGAGAATGTCTTTGTACCAAGGATCAGAGGTGCTAATGAGGAAGAGAGATTCATTGGAGAGAGAATCTCTAGGTTCAATGTTTTCATCGGCACGAGGAAAAGAACAAATGAGCTCAGCAAACACCAGGGATTTTTTGGCTTTCGCCTTCGTAAACTCAAGATCAAATTCTTGAAGAATAACAATCCATTTCGAATATTTACCCCCAAGTACTTGACGTGTCAGGACGTGGTACATGGAGTTGGAGTCTGTGATTATCATGGTGGTGCGTAATAAGATGTAATGGAGAAACCTTTAGACAACAATGACAGCTGCTAGAGCCAGTTTCTCAACATGCGAATATCTGAGTTCAGGTCTAGATAAACTCTTTCTCAGATAGTAAATCACATGTTCTTCGTTGTTGGAGTCTTCTTGGACTAACACCATCGCGATGGTGGAAGTAGAAGTGACCAAGTAAAGGATATAATCCTTCGTATATTCAGGTGGATGTAACAAAGGTGCATGGGTCAAAGCGTGCTTGAGAGCGTCTAATGACTGTTGAGCTGCATCATCCCAGATGAAAGGGACGTTCTTTTGCAGTAACTGCATAAATCCTTTAGTGATCTCGGCATAATTGCAGATGAAACGGTGAAGAAAGTTTGCTTTGCCTTGCAAACTTTGGAGTTGGGTTAAATTGGTGGGTGGAGGTAAGGCTAAGATGGCCTTGATCTTTAAGGGGTCCACCCTAATCCCATCTTTGGAGACAATTAAACTGAGGAGTCGACCGGATTCGACAACAAAAATGCATTTGTGTGGGTTCAGATGAATACGGTAGAACCTACATCGCAGACAAATCACACGTAAGTGATCGATGTGATCAGATCGATGTAGCGAATGTGTAGGTAAAGCATCGAGATACGGTTCTGCGATGTGTTTGATGTCATGAAAAGCGTACGACATGGCTCGCTGGAAAGTGGCTCCAACATTTTTAAGGCCAAAAGGTAGCTTTCGGTAGGCAAAATTTCCCCAAGGGCAGATGAAGTCTGTCTTGTGTTGATCTGTAGGCAAGATTTCAATCTGGTTATATCCAGAAAATCCATCCATGAAAGAAAAGATTATACTCCTCGTGCAGTTATCAATGATTTGGTCGATGAAGGGCATAGGGTAGTTGTCCTTAGGACAAGCTTTGTTGAGGTCTTGATAGTCAACGCAAACACGGATGGTCCCTTGTTTCTTAGCAACCAGAATGAGGTTGGAGACCCATTCGGTTAAAGGGATGGGATAGATAAAGCCAGATTTTAGAAGTTTTTCAACTTCTACCTTTATAGCTGCGACTTTCTTGGGATGAACTGGGCGAAGCTTTTGCCGAACTAGTTTCGCGTCAGGGTAGGTTTTGATTTCATGTACAACGATCGAAGGATCGATCCCTGGAATTTTCTTGTAACTCCATGCGAAGACATCGTGGAATTATTTGAATAAAGTAGTGTAAGAAACCACTTCGTTGGGTGTGCAGTTAGCACCAAGGTTGATGTTTTCTACGACACTTTCTTTGATTGAAATGTCAACCATGACCGTAGTAGAGATGTTACCCATGTTCCCCTCAGAGAGAGTATCTTTCGTGAGGATAGGAGATCGTAGAGCTTCGGTAACATCGGGGGGGGGGAAGACAGATCGTATGTCTTGGATTTCTTCCAAAGGTGGAAGAAAAAAGGATCGATGGTGGTTGTCATCCCAGGGAAGATCGCCAATGCTGAGCATTTCCATGATAGATTCATCCGAAGGAAAAATTTGGGAAATGTAATCAACGACTGATGATAGGGAAGCTAACCACGAGGGCACCGAATAAGTATCGGGTGCCAACGAATGTGAAGTGTTTGAAGAGGGAGAAGTAGATTGAATAGCTACGTATGCGGCCTCAGCTAGGCTCAGTGGAATTGTGTCGCCGAGCACATCGAATTCCAAAGGACTAGGCACGACCCAAGGGTCTGATGATTCCAAGGATTGATAAGGCATAGTCGAAATCATATTGACGGTGAAAATATGATGTGTAGTAGGTGGAAGTGGTGTAGGGAAGGTACCCATGAGGCTAGAATATTTCAATAAGCCAACACCAATGCTTTCATACGTAACCGGGTGGTCTCCCAGAAAAGGAATGTTGTTGGTAGCAGGGATGCGAGCATCGGGTGTGCAGAAATCAAGCTGGTCGATGGTAACAATTTTTCCTTGATGGGGGAATTGTACACATCGAAACACTGACGAGGCGATGATAGTCATCACATAGAACCAAATTCTTCCAAGTAATAGGTTGTAATCGAGGGGGGCATCGACCACCTCGACATCAACAGTAACAGTTTTTCCACCCAGCTGAACGGCTAAGGATTGTAATAATTCGTGAGGATGAAAACCTCATCCGTCAAAGGCACGTAACATGGTAGCGGATTTGTTAAGGGCAGGTGATTTCAAACCTTTCCAACAAGCTAGAGACATGACACAAGTGGAGGCTCCCTCATCCAGGATAGTCTGGTGGATTTGTTGATTGTGAACAACCACATCGATTTGGAAAGCTAGCTGGTGGGAGAGTCGCGGTTGATGATCGTCCAAGTTAAACGTGAGGTAGTTCGATGACTTAGGATCGAAAGCACCAATAGCGGCTAAGATCATTCTACGTTGGTTGGGACAATGTTGTAGAACTTCCAAGGCGGACATGGCACACGGGGCTTGGGCCAAATCTTCTACGATATTGTAGTTTTGGGCAGCCCGTGAATTAGGATTAAATGTAGATTTCTGGATGGTTCTCTTAGGAGGGCGTAGGATAGAGTCAAAAGACAGTTTCTCAATCTGGAGTGGCCCGGATGGAGGGCTAATAGATGGAGGATTGGTGGAGGATGGGAATGGGTCTGCTGTAGAACCGTTAGCGATCTTCGGCTTGTCAGGTTTAACTGGCGTGTCATATGTTGCAGAGTGAGTTGTTAGATTAACTCCGTTAAATATGTAAATGTGGGAACTTGTCGAGGCCTCATCATGGGGTTGGTTGGAACTGCCCCCCGGTGTGGGGGTTTGTGCAACCAAAGATTGTTGCTGCGGAAAAGGATGAGTGAGCACAGCGGGTTGCGAATTTCCCTTGAAAAGTTTGGCCACTTCATCGCGATGTGGGAAGTCTTGAGTGTAGTGATCGTCACCACAAATGAGACATGGGAATTTTGGTTTTTGTTGTGGTTGTTTTCCGGCGGTAGGGGTTTGTGGTTGGGTTTTGGGTTGCTCATTGTTGTTGTTCTTCTTTGGTTTGTTTCTCTCTTTCTTCTTTCCCCCAAGTTGTTGTGAAGGGGTTGATTGGACCGCATTCACATCAGAGCCCTGAGTTTGAGGTGGGGTAGAAGAGGGTGTAGTCGAACTGGGAGCGGCAGTGGAAGCAGGCCGCTAGATTGTTCCAGTAGACTGAGTAGTGGATTGAGTTTTGACGGAGCCAATAACTCCATCCGCATGTGAAGCAGTCGATGGTTTGGATGGATCGTTAGTGGCACGGGTAGCATTCGGTATCAACTCGTATAGAGTACCGGATTGTGAATAGACTAAGTCCAAGTATTGAGCTCTAGCGATGGCTTCCTCCTTAGTGACTACGCCACCCATAGCGACATAACGGGCAATCTGGGGTAATAGTGATGTCATGAACCATTCCGCTAACAATTGGTCAAGAATGACTGCTTTGATTAGCCTTCATCGTCGTCTCCATTCATGGATATGATTGGAGATATGTATGGAAGTTGTTTGACGAAAAGAGGTTAATAGTTCAGTACCCGTCTCGTATCGAATGGGTAGTTGAAAGTGTGTGAGGAAGGACATGGCAAGGGAGTTGAAATCGTAAAAAGATGCGCGTGGTAATTCAATATACCATTTCGCTGCAGAACCCGTAAGTGTTCGTTGGAAAAGACACAAACAAATCAAATCATCCATGAGGGAGTTGGATGAACACCACAAATGGAAGGTCATCACGTGGTTGTTTGGGTCTTCTCCGGGCTTTCCGTCAAATTTTGGGATATCAGAAGGAAGTTTAGCTGGAATAGCTAGCCAAACCGGAGAATGATAAATGGGATCATTCGTTAACCGAGACAAGTCTGGAAGGTCCAGGGTGGCTAGAAAAGGTAGTTGTCAGTTAACCTATGGGTAATGCTGGTGTGGCAAAGGGACACCAGTGGGGCCCAATACTGGGTTATGTGGATAATTATAACTCCTAGGCCCTCTCATGTGAGGTTGGTTTTGACCAAGGTACATAGGATTCGAGATGTTTTGAGAAGTGTTTGTGAGCGAAGGATAACTAGATGGGTTTTATGGATTATATGGTGGGTTTGGAATTTGTCCATAAGGGGGTTGTTGTGGAGTCTGAACATTTTGTCCCATGGAAGCATGCAGATTTCCTTGAAAAGGGACGTTCCACAGGTTGGGTGCGGAGGACACATTTTTTCCTTGTGGTTGATGGTGTACTCTGGATTGAGGTTGCCCCCCAGCATGAGGGTGCCCCCCGAATGGAATTTTTCCTCCAATGGGAGGATGCCCCCCAACATTAGGGTTCCCTCCGAATGGAATTTGTCCTCCGAAGGGAGGATGTCCCCCAGTTTGAGGTAGAGTTCCTGGGATCAGTGCCACCGATCGGGTTAGGACCACCAAGGCCAATCCCTCCAGGTTGTTGGATAGGTATGGAACTTCCCAGTACAATTTGGGTAGTGGTTTGGGCAGTGGGGGCAGCGGAAGCATTCAATGCCCTAAATCCAAAAGGGAGTGTAGGTCTTGGTGTTACAGGTGTGCCAATTGGGGCTTGATTAACTACCGCATTACTGGCAGGGATGGTCGGAATGTACAAAGCCATTGTTGAATGGGATGTCTGGAGGGGAATTGTAGACCTTGGGCCAACGGACGGTATGTTCGGACCAATGGTTGGTGTGGCTGTAAAAGTGGTAGTACCAGTGAAATGATTTGGGGGTACAGTATAGGAAAAGGGTGCATTGACACCTTCTCCTATTCCATAAAGATCTCGCACCAAGCGTGGTGGACTCCGAACAATGTCCGCAGTCCAAAAAGGGTCACTGGCTAAAGGGTTTTGAGAAGACCAGACCAGAATGTTAGAAGGATTGATGACCACAAATTCTCCAATGGAATTCAGTTGGAGGATCTATCATTCGTATCGCTCTGGAATGCGATAAGCTTCCGAAGATTCTGAGACAATTCGGAAATTCTCCAGAGGGATGGGAACTTCTTCTTGGGAAGTTGTAGCATTATGAACCTCACTCTGTTGAGGAGATTCCTCCATAGAATGAGGGGGTAAAGGGGTGTTTCCTTCCATATTCTCTGGAGTAAGTCCCTGTAGCCTCTGCGAGCGGCATGGAGGGTCGATGTTGGCGGAGAAGAGTCGGTGAAAGAAATCTATGGCCAACTAACGAAAATAAATAGCACATGCTAAAAAAATCTAAGAATCACAACCAAGAAAACATGACCTTCTTTTGATGACCGTACTGGTTGGTAATGAAATCCAACGTCACATGATCAAGTCCAGAAGGGGTGGGGATAGGGTGGAACAGTTACAATGGCGACCTGCTTAACAGACTTACACCTTGGTGCAAGCTTCCACGCAGTAATTGTGGATTTACCCTCCAAGGAGCCCGAGTGAGTTTGACCAATGTCTGCTCCAGGTACAGTGAGACTTCCCATCACTGTCACCTTGTGTAAGACCCTAAAGATTACGACCACTAAGGTTACCAATTCGCAGTCAGCCCCTGGGCGGGAACAGTCGATAGTTCGATCCGAACGTATGGGCAGGGTATCAAGCCCAAAATCAACTAAAAGTCTTCCACGCAGTAATTGTGGATTTACCTCAAAGTGACCCCCATAATATGATCCGACCACCACAATCAGTTAAACCACGGAGGGTTAGTCCCCATAGCTTACCCGAATGCAACCTCGTGCGTAACCCCTGTGTGAGAGGGGGATCCCAAAAAGACTTATACGATAACTGGATTTGACTTTCCCTAACTCAGGATGCTACTGTTTGTTTTAGAAACTTTGGAGAGTTATGCTCACAACCCTAATCCAAATTACTAAGCCTAGTCTACTATTGGTGGAGGATCCTAGAAAAGAAAAAGTTCTAGATAACTTTTAATTAGCGTTGATTTTTGTGGCTGTTCTTTACGCAAAGGTGTGCATGGAAGTGAAACAAATGGAATTATGACTCAGACCCAAAGAGTGCATCAAATATGATAATCAGTCATTTCCTTTTGATGAACATCTATCTAAGGGAGAGAGGAAGTTCTTTTCACTAACAAGCACAAATAAGAAATTCCCTCAAATGATTCTTTTCTCAATCAAATCCTAATGCAATGCTAAAGCTTTTAAATACCTTCTAATATGCACAATCAATCATAAAGATGTCTTTTATTATTTGCATATGGATGATGATCAATTCAACACAATGCTTGTCTTTGCTAATTATCTTCTTGGTATGAATGAAAACCGATCTAGCACAAGCAAAAGTCACACAAACAATACACCCTTCGTAGCAATCAAAATGAAAAGCGAAAGAAAAGAAACAATCAAAGAAAGGAAAAAAAACTTCACACCCAAAATCAAAAGTTGAAGAATAATGACCTTGACCGAAATTAATATGGAGAGGTCTGTAGGCCTTTGATGACCTTCACTAGGGTTTTTACTTAGCTGATGAGGAGAGAAGAACAATGCATGGGTTTCAAACTTCACTCAACAGGGAAAAAATCAATGAAAATAGTGAAGAAGGCTACAATATCCAATTAACAAGGTGTTTATTCTTCAAAAAGACATATGTCAAGACTGAAAGGGAAGAAAAATTGACTCACTAGATCATTTAGCAAAAGAGACACAGAGGCAAACCCTGAAAAAGGCAGTTCTGGAGGGTTTTTTCGCCAAAAAGAGGCTGGCGCTCTGTTTCCAAGGGAAAGGAGCGTTATAGCACTCTGTGTAAAGGTATGGGGGAGCGTCGACGCTCTGTTAACACTAAGACAGGGGCGCTAGGGTCTAAAAGCCCCAGAAATGTCAAAAAAATCCAAAAATTAGGATTCAAACTTGACAAGTATGCTGAGTGTGATGAGGCAAGGAGCCAATTAGCTCATGAAACTAATCAAAGAGGAGTGAACCAGGCCTGAAACAATCAAGGGATAGAACAAGGTCAATGAGGAGAAAAATCCAAACAAGAGGTTTCGATTTGAGGCTATCTCCCCAGTGGAGTCGCCAGTTTCTGTTGTAGGAAAATCTCCCTGTGGACAGGTAGATCACCTCTAGAGCTTGACCTTAACCCTAGATAGAAAAGTTCTTATCATGGACACTGACTTCCTTTCAAATCTATCTAAACTAACACATAATAAGGAAGGATGACAGAAGTACCTTTTTATCGACGTTTGTCCCTGGACGCTCTGAGTTGCGCTCCAATCCTTTGCTCCTCGCTGAGTTCTATGGACAAGACAAGATACAACTGCTTCCTACTCTATTGATGTTAGCTTGAAAATAGATCTATCAACTAGTGATAAGTTCATGTGGAATTAGACACAAACTAGAAAGAAACAGGCCAAGCATGTCATATTGATGAGAATAACGACAACAATACTTACAATCGTGGATGCGAATGCAACATCTTCGTCAAGTCCTCTTCGTCTAACCCTTTCCTGAAAGCTCCACAACATGGATAACAACAGCTTCACTGATCACTCTCCTTTGGCTGACTGTGAGTTTCCTCCAAGATCATAAGTCTCATGTATTCAATTCTTCCCCCTTTCCACCATCATAGAGCCTGTTTATATAGGTTAAGAGGAGCTTAACCTCTTGAGTTATCTTTAGAAAAAGTTGGGAACCTTCTCCTTAGATCAGGGATCTCTTGATGATACCAAGAATTCGAGCACAACTGCCTCCTAATCTCGAAAGATCCTCCCCTTATTCTCCTCAACAGGCCAACTACTGCCTCAGATTAGGTAGCGCTCCCTTAGAAGGGGCATCAGAGCACTGTAGCGCTCCCTGGTAGGCCTTGGGGAAGCGCCAACACTCTCAGGATGAGCAACACTCCTTTAAAGGGGGCTGGGGAGCATTATAATGCTCCCTAAAGCATTATAGGGAAGCGCCAATGCTTCTGGAGCTGAAGTAGGTGAGCGCTCCCCCTCAAAACCTTTGTTTTAGGGTTCCTTTTAGGTGTCAAGAGTTGTTTGACTTCAGTAAATCAATTCTCCTCCTTCAAATCAGGCATGTGAGATGTTATAAGTGCTTCCTTAGTGTCGTTGACATGGCAGTATGTCTGAACATCATTTGCGACACTAGTGACCAACTTGCGACACTTGCAAAATTTGTAGGGAAGATGCGACACTTACGACAATTGAGAGGGACAATGCGACACTTATCAGATGAGCAATTTTGACGTGTAACACCATTATCTATGATGTTGATCAAGAATATGGAATGTCAACCTACCCATCACATCTTTAAATCTTTGATCATAGTCCCAAACTGATTCAATATGCACCTGTTTGATTTCCTTCAACTTTGTAATGTATTGTGACTCATATGTAGGCTTGTTGAACTCTTTCAACAATGCTTGTATAATTTCTTCTAAAGTCCTCGTTTGTCATGTAGGTGTAGTACTCTGCAATTTCATATACCAGAGAAATGTGCAAAATCTAAATGTTTTTTCCAACTATACAATCTTGGTACCCTCATCTTGGACATTCTTCATAGCCCAAATTGTCTCACATAAAAATAGATATTGTTCTGGGTCCTTCGACCCAAGTCCCTGGAACTCAAGCAATCTCAATGTGTTGTCTAACCCTACCATGTTTTTTTGTGTAGTACCTCCCCTTGGTGATGTTGGATGACTCTGAATCAACACACTACTTCCACTACTCTGGGTACTACTATTTTGACTTCCTCTAATAACTATAAGTGATTTTGAAAAATCCTCAAATGTTATCTCAGATCTTGATGAGGCACACAGGGTCATTGATTTGAAACAAGATTCAGCCTGAGTAGGACTTAACGATTATTTTATTATAGGAATGGACTGAGAATCCTCTTCCTCTCCTTCTGTGTCTGGTATTTATATGATATGGACTATTGTGCAAGGTTCTCTCTTCTTATACTCACTGCACATATCTCCTTTCTTAACCCTAGTCTTCAACCTCTTGTACCTTATTCTACCGCACAACACTCCAAATTCATTTTCCTCCTCTAATACATCTTCTTCATTTCTCTGCATCCTCAATCCTTCCCTTCCTTCTTCATTTATTTCTTCATTCCTTCCTACTTCTGACTATCCCTTGGTCAACCCCTAGTTCCCCTATGTGTGTGAATCCCCTTAGCAATTAGATTCAATCGTCATCACACATTTTTTTCAAAAAAACATCTTTATCCATGTACCCAATGCTTTCATAAACCTTTCATGTGGACCCTTAAAGAAATCCTTTCTGCTACACTATATGACTAGGTACAATCCACTACAAATTATGTAACATAACCCCCCAGTATGATATTTAAACATAAATCATTTGTGCACGTAGTTTCAAGACCCTAGGTTCAAGTTATATAACCAAAACAACCCTTCATATACCATCCCTTTTGGAATAATCTACATGCAAGTGAAGTCTCATCCGAGGTATCTACTGGGACTGCAGGAACCAAGTTTCTACAGGGATGAGGGGATGTGAGGTCATCAACATGTTCATTGATACTTATATACCATGTGTGCAATATTTTTTGTCTCTTATCCCTTGATTAATTGGTAAACTCAATTATAAAACGCCATTATAACACAAATTGTGACAAATACCATTCACTGGAATATTTATAATTACTGCGCATCACTCAGAGCTATATCTAATCATGCATAAACAAAACATCCATGGACAATCACATAAAAATATACATTTAGAAATAGAATTTAATGTGGTTCACCTAATCCTTGGGCTACATCCACAACGACTAACTTATTTATTATTCTTCGTGCAATCAACTCAGGATTTTGCACTGCACTATAATAGATACATCATTATATCATTCCCCATACTACCTAACCTCTCTGCAGTGCAAGCCTCTCTCTACAAAATCTCCCCTAAACCTTCAAACATAAACTCTCTCCCCTAAATCAAAATCCAAGGGGTCTTGGACTACCATGACATCAATAAAGATAGTTTTCCCTCCCAAAGTTACGAGAAATAGAGGAAGGGTCCCTAAATGTTGATTGGTTCTTTTGTTAAAATCTAACAGATTCCAAGTAATTGATACAAGTTGAGGATAACCCAAATATTTCCAAGAAATAAAGGAAACAATAGTAATGGATGCACCTTCATCTATCAACATCTAAGGAATGTCCCAAACACAAACTTATGCTGTAATCTTGAAATGAATGTGAGAGGGAAAATGAGTTCCAATTAGTGCACCCTAATAAAAAGGGATACCTTCATTACTTGGAGGAGGTTCCATGGGTTAAGGAGGAATGCCTCCTAGCACAGTAGAATTTGTGTCTATGAGAAACATGTGGGCAATATCGGGTTTACTCTCTAGAGGGAGAGTAGGATTGACTGATGATGATATCAGATCGAGCACTTGGGTATCATTCTCCAAGGGAAAATGGGGTCAATGGGTGGAAATGGATCAATCGCTTGGGTTTCACTCTCTAATAGGAGAGTGGGATTGACTGAATATGGGATTGGATCGACCACTTTTTCAACTGGTTCAACTAAGGACATGACCAGATTGACTACATGATTAACCGGACTGATCGATGAAGGGACTAGATTAATCATTCCATCAACTAAAGGTGGGTCTAGAGTAAGCTTGCAATAAACATTTAGAAGTTGAGGCTTGGAACCAGTCATGTCTTCCAGTAATTTTGAGGCCTCATCCATATGTGGGAAAATTTGAGTTTGATGACTTCCTCTACATAACATACATGAGAAATTGACTCTACTTTTCTTCTTGCGAATGGTATCTTGACTAGTTGAGGGGAGGTCATCAACATGTTGTTCAGAGGCTGACGACATGGGTTGGCGAGGGTGTGTAGAACAAGATTCTATAACCTTGTATAGACCATGGCAATCCTTAAGAAGATGGGTACCCTTACAAATCCTGCAAGAGTACTTGGATTACGAGTCGTTTGGGTGATATTGGCATCATCAACACTCCCAACATGATTAACAGTAACTGGTTGCTTTCCAACATGTTTGGCAGTGGTTGGAAGTTTGGACCCTTGCTTATTTTTCTTCTTCTTATTATTCCTTTTCTTCTTCTTCTTACCCACCAGATTACTAGCTTCAGAGCTTTCCCTCAGCGAAGAAGATGAAACATAAGAAGACCTTGCAAGTGAAGAAGGTGAAGAAGATCTTACTGGTGAAGAAGGCGAAGGATCAACATGAGGTTGATGTTCTTGGGGGGAAGTGGTTACAACTGAAGCGCTTGCTGCATTCAATATTACCAAAGTGGAAAACAACCATATCGACAATCCAATTGTGAGACTTGGAGGGCTCAAAGTAGTGATGTAAGGATGACCAATGTTTTCGTAAGAAGGAAAAACAAAATGTTCCCCTAGAAAAGGGGTTCCTTCATTGGTCATTCCGGGAACTGATGCCATTAAACACAAATCAAAACTAGAGTCTACTAGGGAAAACAAACAACACATGCTAAAAATCTAGGAAGAAAACAAGCAAACAAAACCTTCTTATAATGAACACACTAGTTGGTGATGAATTCTAACATTGTGGGAACAATATAAGAAGGGGTTGAGTTAGAACGGGTGGAAAAGTTACATTGACGACTTGCTTAATAGAATTATGCCCTAGCGCAAGCTCCCACACATAACCTTGGGTATACCCTCCAAGGATCCCAAGTGAGTTTGGCCAACGTCGATTCCAGGTACTGTGAAGACTTGCCCCTTCACGGTGACCTTGTGCAAATACCCTAAAGAGATAGGCTGCTAAAGTTACCAAATATAACAGTGATGCATGGGGAAATAGTCGATAGTCTGATGCACACACAAAGGCAAGGTAAATAAGCTTGAAATCAACTCGAGAAGGTCCCCACAAGATTTTATTCTCAAGTGATCCCCAATTATACGCACAATCTCTACACTAAGATAGACAAAGTAGGGTAAGTAACTCTATCGACCCTAATGTGACCTCGTGATTGACCCTTGTGTTAGAAGGGATTCCTAGGACAAATGTAATAAGTGGAGTTAACTCTCCCTATCACAAGATACTATGTTTGTTGGTAGCTTTGGAAAGTTATCTTTCACATCTATTCCAAAGCCCCGTAGCCTAAGATAATGTAGGTTTTCTACTAGAAAATATAAAAATGTCTAATCAATTTTTATAAGCTCTTTATTTTAAGGTTTTTGTTTACTCAAGAGGAAAATGGCGTGGACTAAATGATGTTTTGACCGACTCTAAACAATGCAAAGAAATGAGGATGAAAATATTTCAGTTTGATGAAAGCTATATTACGAAAAGGAGAAAATGTTTATCATTCCTAGATGCACAATGTCCCAAAAATGTTATTAAACTCATCAATATTAATCTCTTCAAGAAATGATCCAAAGAGACTCTACACCAATACACTATTATTGGCAAAACAAATAGTTACTTCAATGCCAAAAAACATGCAATTTCGCTACTTCAAATGAAAGGATGCCCCCAATCTAATGTAAAGCAAGAAATTAATATTTTTTGTTTCAAAGATAGCTAAAAGCAATAACAAATATCTATGAAACAAAGAAACCAAAACAAATTTTCTCATTTAACACAAACTATTCAATAAAAGAAAAATAAGTTCTTTCATCAAACAATTCTAAAGAAAAAACAATGCTTTGTAACGGAAAGACACTCAAAGCAAGATATCAAATATTTCAAAAGAAAATAAGCTGAAACAAAGAAAACATGGCTAAAAGAAGATTCAAATCTTGTCAAGCACACTGTAATTAGACCTAAAAAATCACCCCAAACACTTATCACATATCTGGGCAGGGAAAACCATCTAAAAGTAAAAATCATCACAAATATGTGAAACCAGAGATTATGGGTTCGATCCCCAGTGGAGTCACCAATTTTGTTATTGGTTTAATCGGTATGTGTGGACACAAACATATGTCCCTAGTTTCACCCCAAAACTAGAACAAAACAAGACAAAATATAACACTTTCCTTAAGTTTTAATTAGCAAGCATACTAACTAATAAGAGATAAATGACATACCTTTTAAACGTCGTTTGTCCTTGCTAGTGTAATCCTCACTCCGTTCAAATATTTATGGGATGCTGAACCTGTAAAAAGAAACAAGCCAACGAAGTGAACGCGCATACTCAGCAAAACCTATGTGTGTTATCAAGGAGTCATACAATAAAATAAGACCAATTTTATAGGAAATAAATATATTACTGTATTAAAGATATGAAAAGGAGAATACAACCAATTCCTTTATTTTGTAAAGTCCCTTACAATAGTTCCTTGCTTCCCACACACTTCTTCTCCATGGATTATGAGATCAACAATCTATCTTGACAAAGCAAAGCTTAAATCCAACATATAAGCTCCAAAAACTCCAAGCTACAAAACTCAAGAACTTTCCAACTTAGTTAAATTTCCCAAGCTAACTTTCCCCATGAGAGCTCCTCTCATTTTACAGGATGTAAAGGATAGGGTGAGGAGGTTAGGATGATCCCATGAGATTAGGGATGCGACTCATATCCAAACCGATTAAAGGCCACCTCACCCTCGAAGCTTCTATTCTAGAAATTTTGAGAAATTCCTCTTTTTCCTTCGTACAAAAATCGCCGCACCCTTAACATTGAGAAAATTGCGACGACGTCGCAGGCCACTATGGTGCAACCTATGATTATACTATATCATTGCACCCTTAACACTAATCAAGGTGTGACGATCCATTTTTCTAAGGTTTTGGACAAAGGAAAAGTATAATTCCATCTCTCTGGGAAAATGTATCTCCATTCTTCTTTAGCGATTTAGGCCATTGATCCTTCTCAAGAAAAAGGACAAGTTTACATCATTAATGGTCATAATGGTGAAAAAAATAATGTGTAATAGAGATCCCCCCAAATTATGAAGTTAGAACAAAGTGATAGCTGAAATACTTTGTCGAGTGTGTGTTGGGAGCAAGGAACATGTCAGTCAGAAACCTACCAACAAACAAGGAAATACAGTACAATAATACATCATCACTGAGGTAGGCATTCCCATACTCATAATACAAATGAATCAAAGAATAAATGATGACATGAAAATATCCATGTCAATTAAGACAGGTCATGGCCACCAAACATACACTGTGGATCCATGCCATTATGACTCAAATATGAACATAGCCACCAAAAATACACTGTGGATCTATGTGTTAAAAACTCAAATTTGAACATAGCTGTGAGACATCCACTATGGATCTATGCAATAGTAAAATCTGAATATACTCTAATGCAACCTAAATCTTTCAGAAAAGATCTAGGGTCTTCATCTCCACCATTCTATAGTATGAATCTAACCATGCGAATACATGTGCTGAAGTTGAACATGGTAGAAACCACTTGATTACCGGTTATTAGTGTATACCATTAACAAGTGCGAGGGAAATCACCATTAATGTCAATGAATCCCAAGGTACTCTAGTACAATCCAAGGAATGTGAAATATTGAGTTGAAGTTGAACACTCGGCAGAATCTCCCAATTAGGGGTCAATAATTAAAACCCATTGTTGAAATCGAGGAACCCTACCATTGAGGCATGAAAGTTCCAAGGTAACAATTAGTTTCAAAGTATAATTCCTGGATAATGAGTTGAAGTTGACAAGAAAAGACTCATCACAGGAGGGCCTTAATGTATCCCCCATCAATGACATGAAACAAGTAACAATATTTGATGTAGATCAGAGTAACTAGTGACTCAGGACTGACTCAGGGATGGCCGACGCAATAGAAGGCTTAAGGACTGCAAAAATGGCCGATGCAATAGAAGGATTTCTAGGTTGAAATTCTCTTTGAAAACATTGACGACACAACAATTTTCTTGGAAACACTGACTCAACAACATTGATTGCAGATCAATTTGTAATCTTATGAAGGAGTATGATCAAGAGACAAGCGGATTTTCCAACCTAGACACAAAGCGGGTGAAAGGGTGTCATGTTTGTTGCACCTCTTTCGTCACCTTAGTGAGAAAAATAGAGGTGCTTGCAAGCTTAGTTGGGTTTGCTAAGTAGGACAACTACAAGGAAAAGGGCTAGAGCAAGAAATATAAAAAAATGACTAAGAATTAAATTAAGAAATAAAACAACAACTAAATTGATAAACATAGGGACATAAGGACAAAAGAAACAATGAGACCCATGTCACCAATGATAAGGCTGATATTAGTGAAAGAAAACACCGAGAAGCAAGAGGACTATGAGTCCCTTCTTTTTCCAAGGGAGGGCTCTTGGACCCCCACAAATAAGCTCTTCTTACAGCTCTTGAAAATGAAAATGAAAATGATGAAAGAATTCTTTGCTAATCCATTCAAGGCGTGAGATGGATTGCCCAATGCAATGATGCAAGTATACTCTTGGCAAGGATAGAAGATTCCTCAAGAGAATAATGACAACATAACTTTGCTATGAATTCCTTGAAAAATGAAGTGTATCCATGGCATTTTTATAGCATTACTTTGAGTTATTGTTCAACTAGTTTGTAGTGTGTAAAGAGGCTAATTAGGGCATTTCTAGGTCTTTGACCAGTCACCCAGTCGAATCCAGTCCAGATTTGAGTGTCAAATCAACTTGGAAGTTGAACCAAAAGTGGGTGGGAGGCCAACCACTCTCATAAATGCACCATTTTTCAAGTGCATAGATTTTTGCGACAACAGTCGCGCATCGTGCACATGTGCGTGATTTCTGCATTCCTATTTTGCGCATGTGCACGCGCGCCAAGTGTCTTCATAGAGCACTTTAATTTTTGCACTAGTTGTATAGTTTTTTACCCTTTGGGAATGATTTTGTGATATTTTTGGTCCATGGGTGACCTCATAATTGTTTGGCGATGCTGAATTCCTATAACCATTTGCGGACGAAATTTCAATGATAACAGATTCCCCCTGATGGATGAGGTTAGGAGCATACGTATAGCCGAAATCCATCAATGTTTATTCTATTGAGAGTGCTGTTGCAAGAGAGAACGAGAGAGATGCAAGTGAGATTCAGAGAAAACAACTACATTCTAGTGCTGAGTATATACCTGGAGGGGTTGCGTTGATGTATGATGACCAAGTACCTGCACACTTGAAAACCAAATACCCGACGTGAACAATATCTGAAAGGAATCGAACAGACAAGCATTTATTTGATAATTTTGAATATGCTCATGCATGCCTGGTCGGGGTATGAAAAAATGGCGTTCAAGGGGCTCTGGATGAAAAGAGGCCCATGGACTATCATGATGTAGATGACGGGATGCTGATCCCATGGCTGAAGATGGATCGAGAAATGGACACCCGGAGCTCCCATAATGGTGAGTCGAAGTTTGGCGAAAAGGCCTATATATAGCTGTAGGGCTCACATTGCCACCTCATTTGTACTTGCTGCTATAGTGACTGGACGAGAAGTATTGAGAGGATATTTGGAAATTCTAGGAAGATGAGGCATCTGATCAAGGACCAGCAAGCTTCAGGTTAGTGGTCTGATCATCCTGCATAGAACTAGGGTTTCCATTTTTGGGCAGGGGCTGTATGGAGGGTCGTACAGGGGGTTTTATGGGTGTGCCCCCCCCACGTGCATGGGAAATCCAAAAGTATGCCGCACAAGTGCGTGCCTTCCCACTGGATAGGCATGCATGGGGGGTGAAGGCATGCATTATGTACCCGCTTGTTGGCTACACAACCGTGCTTCTGTGTGCAACTGTTCATTGGACAGAGGTGCTTTGATGTGTGCCTGTGTTTCTGATAGGGGTGCATGAAGGCACCCATGTAAGATGGACAGGTGCGCTTGAGTGCACGCTTGTGGAGTGGACAGACACACATACATGCATTCCTGTGGAGTGAACAGGCGCACATGTGTGCGTGCCTGTGGGTTAAATAGCCGTGCCTTGGAGGCAAGGTTGATGGGTGTAAAAATTATCTTTTTGATGTTGTTTATGGTCCATGTGGCTGACCTAGGACTGTGTGATGTGGCTACAAGTGATTTTCTTGCATGATTCCAGTTGGGTGGTGAGAGTGGGATTGGTCACAACTGAGAGATGCCATGGTGATTGAGGATCTGGGTGTACGTGCTACTTTGGCATCCTGTGGGTTGCTAAAGTTCTTTGAATGCCTGTTGATACGGGCATAGGAGTATCTCCTGTAGTTCCTTATCCGGATGTGGAGTCTGGACCTACATTGTTTCTTAGTGTGGGGAGAGCAGATTGCCTTCACTGCAGTGGAGGACATATATTTTTTGACTGGGCTCCCATTTTGGGGAACGCCCCTACCAATGGAGTCGGTAATTCCTAGGGATGTGGCGCCAGTGAAAGTGGGCCAGAGGTTTTGTTCAGGGGCAAACTTTATGTCAGGCACTATTGTGAGCATTGGGGCGATGGATTCTCTATCACATCACTGGATAACAATGATTATTGTGAGAGTGTATGGGTCCCTTGCGATGCATTGGATCAGTGGAAGTCAGTTGTGTGTGATGGAGAGGGTACTAGCTGGTGAGAACTTCGCCTAGGGGCTTGCGCTGCATGCCAGGATGGTAAGGCAGCTAGACCACTGTTGGTCCATGGATACAAGAGAGTTTTCCTTTGGGTCCATCCTGGTGGCCTGGTTTTTGGAGAGGGTGCCTATGTTGTGCCCTAGGATTTTATTGGGTGTGCCTGGGGCGCGAGATCCACGACTAAAGCGGTGGTTGTCTATTTTGCTTCGCCATGGTGGGGGCGAGGGCAGCTACTTCTTTATAGCTGAGGTGATGCAACTATGTTGGCAGATGCCGCAGGTGATATTGCAGTTCCCCTATGCTGGTGTTGACTTTCGGGAGGATCCGGACATGGCGTTACCTCCAAGGGAGGTTTTTGATCACTGAGGTATGTTTGTGAGTTATATATATATGTTTTTTGAGATAGCATGACATATGTATATGATGTAGATGCTGATACTATCTGTTGCTTGTTTGTCTGTGCAGATGTGGTACCTCACGGGTGTGAGGTGGAGTTGTTGAGGGTGTCGGCTCGCTAAGAGCCAGGGAGACAACCGCGGGGAGGGCCGTGGGCTAGAGAAAGACATCAGTGTGAGGACACCGAGGTGAGACAAGCTGATCCTAAGAGAGCAGCGAGGAGATGCTGGTTTAATGACCCTGGTGCTGGGCCATCACATGCTCCTCCGATGGATGCCAGAGTAGATTTTGAGGACATACGCCATCGCCTGGAGGTAGTGCTATAGGGCATGCCTGAGGGAATGTGGTCTCGTATCCAGGATGAGGGCATCCTATAACAGTGTGTGGGGATTTCACCACCATGGAGGGCTGTGGTACGATGGGTAGTAGTAGCAGGTGTTGCTATGACTAGATGGTTACCTCATGGTCAGGAGGGAGCAGTAGTGGGTGGGGGACCACCGCCTGAGGGAGGGGCAGGAGGTGGTGCTCTAGAGGCACCTTGAGTGGTGATCTATGTATTTTTGTATTTTGGTATATAGGCTGGTGAGCCCATTTTGTACCGAGGTGCTTCACTAGCCTGCAAATACTTGTATTTTTGTATGTGAACATTTGGATGGCACTGTGGACCATTTTATATATACATGAGTATACATTTTGAGATATATGTGGTGTTTACATGTATTTTGTTAATGTGGTGATGATGTCTAATCTATATATGCTGTGATAGGTTGTTGATATGTTTATGTATGTGTAGAGGTATCTTGATGTGATATATCCCAGTCTAACAAAATATTAGCTAAGTTGTCTGTAATTTGATTCAATTGTCTTGGAATATGTGTAAATGTAATGGAATCGAAATGTCGAGATAAAAGTATAACCTGCAGGTATTTGCTAAAGAGGCAAGGATCACGTACGTGGTACACATTGTTGAGCTGGAGAACGACTAGTTGAGAGTCGAGTAATATGCTAAGGTGATGAATATGATGATTTTGGGCATTGACTAGGAGGCCAAAGATGGTAGTGTATTCGGCTTGGCTGTTGGTCACTGAACCCAAACATATGCCTCTCGAATGGATAATTTCATGTAAGGGGGTGTAGAGAGCCCAAGCGGCTAAAGTGAGATTTTGTGTCCAACAACTGGCACCATTGGCGTAACCGATGTGGTAGGCTGGTGGAGAAAGCATCTGTCAATAGCACAAATGATAGTTTAGATGTGAGGGAGAGAAAAAAAGATTAAAAACACTATAAAAGAAATAACCTAAAGTAGAATGACTATGTTTAAGCATAAAATTTCTTTAAGTATAACCCATTGATGGGTTCTTTGAGAGAGAGGCCTTCGGGAGAGGCCAGGATGTATGTGCCTTTGGTGAGGCAATGTTGGATAATGTATGGGCCATGCCATAGTGACTCAGATTTTCCATGGCCAAAGGTATCATGAGATATATCATAAGCAAGGACGAGGTCACCTTCGTGGAGTGAGCGAAGGTTGACATGTCGATCAAAAGTGGCCTTTGATCATTTTTTAGCTGCCTCATTATTCTGTAATGAAGATCAATGATCTTCATCCAGGGACTCTAAGTTCAGCAAGTGTTTCTCCATCAGATCAATGTCGGGTAATAGCTCAATTGCGGTGCGTAAGGTGGGAATTTTTCACTTGATGGGAAGAGTGGCCTCAACCCCATGGACTAGATGAAATGGTGTGAAACCAGTAGTTGTTTTCATAGCTGCACGGTAAGCCCATAACACAGAAAATAACATATGATGCCAATTGGTCTTATGTTTATTAACCGTGCACTGTAACATAGTCTTGAGGACCTTGTTAACTGCTTTGACCTATCCATTAGACTGAGGGTAATATGGTGAGGCAAACTTGTGGGAAAATCCTAACCAATATGAGAGTTCAACAGAAATATCATTCTTGAAGTGTTTCCCATGATCGGAAACAAGTTGGAGTGGTACTCCAAAGCGAGATATGATGTGGTTAAGGAAAAGACATGCTGTAGTGTAAGTGATATTGTTGAAGGTGGGGATAGCTTCCGCCCATTTGGTGAAGTAATCGACTGCGACCACAATGTATTTGTGTCCATTGCTGGAGGGAGGATTACAAGTCATGAAGTCGATGCTCTATTTACAAAAAGGGCTGGTAGTAATGACTGGATGAAGAAGAGCAGGTGGTGCTTGGGCTTTGTTGGCGTAAAACTGACACTTCTCGCATCATTTCATGACGTGAATGCAATTGTGAAACAAGGTAGGCCAAAAGTAACCTACTTGGATAATCTTCTGAGCAATGGATATTCCTGAAAGATGCCCCCCACATGCACCACTATGGAAATCATTCAAGACTCTATTGGCCTCGTCAATGGTTAAGAAGTAATGAAGGATGGTGTCGAACCCTCGCCTATATAAGATGTCTCTAATGAGGAGGTAGCGGGGGGCTGTTAATATTTCAAAATCCCACCTAGTTTCAGTCTCGCTGATTTTTCCATCAAATTTAAATGCCAAACTCAGTTTCAACACTGTTTCAGCATATGCTACAGCCGTGTTTCAGCATCTTCTCACAGTGGTGTTTCAGCATCAGCATATGCTACAACTTCGTGTTTCAGCATATACTGAGCACTATGTTTCAGCATATACTACAGCGGTGTTTCAGCATAAACTACAACGGTGTTTCAGCATCTAAAAAACTTAACAAAAAATAAATTTCTGAACAGAAAATAAATTTCAGAACTGAAACATGAGGATTATGAACATCGTTTTCAACGCAGAAATTAAATATCAGCAATATGCAAAACTCATAAAATATTAGACACAAATATTTTCGGTCTAACTTCGACCCTGGAAAAACCCACAAGGGGAAAACCAGTTTGAGAGGGATTTGTATTATTCATGAGCTTCTGAGAAATTATTTTACAACATTTTCATCTTCAGATATTTACACAAACTTATCTGGACATTCCTGTAGCTTTTCTCCTCAATTTCTGAACCAGAAATTTGTACAACAGTACGACAATTAATGCTGTACGGACTGTCACAAAATTTGTGCCAAAACTCTGCTAAGATTCAATTTCTGTGCCACTCAATGCTATTCGGCAACCTTGGAATGCATGCCAGTGCTCCCAGAAATTGCTGTTGCTGTCTCTTTTCTTTAGCTCGACCTCTCTCTTGGTCTCTCTTGTTTTCTCAACAAGAATTCTTCATCTCCTCTCTTGTTCTCTCAACAAGACTGCTGTTTCTTCCTCTTGCTCTTGGCATCTCACCAAAAATCCTCTTGGCCTCTCACCAAGATTTCTTCAACTTCTTGTTCTTGGTATCTCACCAAGAACCTCTTGGCATCTCACCAAGAGTCTCTTTTCTTCTTACTTTTGCTCTCTCTTGTTCTCTCAACAAGAATGCTGCAACTTTCTTGTTCTTGGCATCTCACCAAGAACCTCTTGGCATCTCACCAAGAGTCTCTTTCTCTCTCAACAAGATTGCTTCCACTTCTCTTGCTCTTGGCATCTCACCAAGAGCCTCTTGGCCTCTCACCAAGAGTCTCTTGCATCTTCTTGCTTACCCGAGAATGGGTGCACCCACTCGTCTTAATCAACCTCATGAGGGAAGGTGAGGAGTTTTCTAATCTAAAGGTTGAGATTAGATCAAATGGGTGGCTGAGATTTGGTGTCTCTTCACTCACCCTCACTTAAATCATAAAGTTATCTTTTAATTTGCATCTCACAAATTAATTTGACTAAGACCCATATTCGGTAATTTCTCCCCCTTAGGCACCTAGGGAAGAGAAACACTTGCCTTGGTACTTTATTTTAATTAAAAATTTAACACTCCCTCATACCGAGGTAAGTGTTACTCAGCACTCCAAGCTTGTCCCTGAAAAGTACAAACTTGCCCCTATTCAATGACTTCTTCAGTCTACACACATGAGACTCTCTCCCATGCACCTCAGGTTTCTTCCCAGAGAAATCCTCATCAAGAGTCATGCTCCTCACAGCCTTGTGAGGACTCCTCTTCTGCAAATAAACTGCAGTGTGGCATGCCTCAGCCCATAGAAATAGTGGCAGCCCCTGATCATGTAACAAGGCTTTCGCAGCCCCAACAATGGCTCTGTTCTTCCTCTCAACAACCCCATTCTGCTTTGGGTTGTAAGGAACAATCAACTCCCTCCTGATGCCCTCTCCTGCATAGAAATCCATAAAATCCTTGGAGGTATACTCTCCCCCATTGTCCGATCTCAGGACTCTGATTTTCTTCCCTGTTTGGTTCTCCACAAGAGCTTTGAACTCTTGGAACCGGCTGAAGACAATCCAGGACTTCTGAGAGAAGTCATCAATGAATACAACATAGTATAGGGATCCAGTCAACGATGCCAAAGACATCGGGCCACATACATCTGAATGTATAAGATCAAGTATCTCTGCTGCTCCACTGTCACTGCTTGGAAAATCAGTCTTGGTGTACTTTCCCAATGTACACCCCTTGCACAACTCATGGTGCTCTGAACTGAAATCTGGAACTCCCGTCACCAACTCCCTCAGAACTCGCAAATCCCCATGGTGCAAATGTGCCATCCTCCTGTGCCATATATCACATAGCTCACTGTTGTTGCTAGTTGAATTAATCAATGCTCGTACTTGCTGGAACAAGAACTTATACAGCCTCACATGTCTAGTACCAATCACTTTGGCCGAAGTGATGCTAGAACCTCTGGGGAAAAGAAGCACCTTCCCATCATGGAACAAGACCTCATAGCCCTTCTCCTCAATAGTAGAAACTGACACTAAGTTCTTCTTCAAGCCTAGAACATAAAGAACCTCCGTCAAAATCATGGGAGGCAAAGACTCCCT
>ML786058.1:989503-1014778 GCA_009831015.1 Picea engelmannii | reverse complement strand
TTCAACTGCTGCTGCATGAATTTCTCCTAAAGCTTGAGGCAAGGCTAAAGGGTTGGGACAAAACTGGCTTGGCAATTTGGCAGAGTTTCTTTGCTATCATTTTCCTCCTTTGAATAGTACCCCTACCCCTCCTTTTATAGGCTGGAAGGAGCTAGGGTTTTTGGCGAACTCTCGGCCATGCATGGCTCGGCGTTCCAGTTAACTGACAAAAATCCTTGTGTCCCGGCGGAAACTTTCCTGATTTTTTGCTTTGTTAGGTACCCGCGGGCTGTTTTGGGTTATCCCGTGGATACCTGCGTGCAGTATAAGGATAGCAAGCGGATGCCCGCGCCCAGGGAGAAGTTAGGGCGCGGGTTGCTTGTTTTGAGGGTTTTTTGAGGAATTGCTCAGCATGGCTTTGGCTAGGAAGAGGCATGAATAGGCCTGATGCCAGATAAGCAGGGATAGTGCAATCTAGGGTTATAACACTACCATGCGGATTCAGCTCAGATTTGATGGTCAAATCAGGTTGGGAGCTGGTCCATAAGTGGTTGGGAGGCCGAGCAATTCAATAAATGCACCGTTTAGCAGGTGCGTGGGTTTTTTCGTTAATAGTCGCGCATCGTGCGTGCATGCGCGTAGTGTACATTCCTGTTACGCGTATATGCGCGCGCACCCATCTTCTATAAAGCGCCCTTCAATTTTTGGTTACTTTGTATAGTTTTTGACCCTTTTGCAATGCTGTGAAATTAATCCAGTGCCATGAATGACTTCATTCCTGTTTGACGATGCTGAGTTCTTTTCACCATGTGCAGACGAAATTTCAGTGATAATAGATGCCCCCTGATGGATGAGGTTAGGAGAAAACGTATATCCAAAATCCATCAATGTTTCTTCTACTGAGAATGTTGTTTTAAGAGAGATCAATAGTGGGACCGTGTAGAGCAATCCTTTGGAGAAGAAAGGAACTAGTAGAACCCGAACTTCCATAAGGTGCGTAACAGTATACAACTGTGTACAAACGAGGCAGGCATGCCCCATGCTCGTGTTATGTAACTCTAAAGAAAGATGACTGAAGTGTTGGTGTAGACAATTGTAGCGCCCTCGGGGGCGGTGATGATAAAGGCAGAAGACAATTCTACAAAGGAATATATTCTGAACAATAGGCAATGATCGCGGTGATAAGTAGCGACGATGATGTGGGCATGGATGGCCCTACTAGGTTCATAGGTCTTCGGAAAATGATACAAAGAACTGCAATAGTCGCAAAGTAAGACCCACCAGAACATGAGAAAGTGTTGGCGTCGAATTTTGTGGGGGTCAACGACAGCAGGGAGCAATGGTGTTTCACCCTGTGCCGTCCGAGATCTCTCATTAAATGGAGAATGAGAATCAAGATACTATCGCCCTTCTAGAAAATTTGTGCCGCTGTCGACAAAAGGGGGACGCAACTCCCAGAAGCAAAGGGCTTCATAGAATCTACTGAGGTGAGGAAGTGGCAGAGGTACATGGACGAAGTCAAAAAGTGGGAAGACTCAAGAATTCCCTTGGTTGGAGGGTGTATGATATAATGAGTGGCTGCAACCGTGTGATAAGGTCGAGTGTCAGGGGGACGCCAAGACCGAGGATAAGTTGTGCCAGAGGTGGGACAAGGTGAACAAATTCAGAGGGTAGAGGGAAGTGACCTGTGAAGTACTCTGAAGATATGGACGATGCCGGCAAGGGTAAATGAGAAGCAATGCTCCAACCAAGGGTGACATGGGTTGCATGTGGAAAAAACAAAGGAAGCAAGTTGCCAACGGTGATGACAAAAGAAAATTTAATGACTGAAAATAAAGGCGTTTGTACAATAAATAATGAATAATTTGGGAAAAATGTACAAATACAGAAATGGGTGCCCCAGTGGGAAATGAGTGCCCCAGGGAGGGAATAAATTTCTTGGAAAATAGATGAAGGGTGGGGGCCCCATTGGTGAGTTTCTGTATGAGGTAGGTGAAATGAAGATAGGTTCGTAGATTGGCAAACTGATGGTGGATGAAATGGAGGGTTCATGATCCTGTGGAGGTGCAGGTAAAAAGAATAGAACCATAAAGAGATGATCTGGGAGTCCATATGGGAAGCTAGCAAAATGAGGAGAAGGAGTATGTGGTTGATTCACAACATGATGAAAGACTAATGAGAATCCCATCCCTAAAGGGTAATGAAGAACATCATGAGTGTCAAAAAGTGTTGAAAGGTGCTATGAATGGGACAACTCATGTGGGTGAGAAGGCTGCCAGGCTACAGTACCGATGATGCAAATGGAGGTGTGGGTACTGCAGACCCGGGCATGAGGATCCTAAAGGCCAATATCAGCAGGTGTGTCTGGAAATGTAAATGCAATACCACGGGAGAGACTACATGCTAGTGCTGAATATATACTTGAAGGGATGGTGTTGATGACCGATGAGCAAGTCCCTGCGCATAGAACAACCAAATACCCAAAGTGAACAATATCTGAAGAGAATCAAATATATGAGCATGTATTTGACAAATGTGATAATGCACGTGCGTACCTGACCATGATATGAAAAAAAAGGTGCCCCGGGGGCTCAGGAGGAAAAGTCACCCAGGGACAGCTATGATGTAGGTGGCAGGACACTGATCCCGTGGCTGAAGACGGTTTGAAAAATGGACACCTTGGGCTCCCAGAATGGTGAGTGGAAGTTTGGAAAAAGGCCTATATATAGCTGTAGGGCCCACATTGCCACCTCATTTGTACCTGCTGCAATAGTGACTGGATGAGCAGATTTCAGTGGAGATTTGGAGATTCAGGGAGGACAAGGTAGTCGATCGACGTTCTGCGAGTTTCAGGTTAGTGGTTTGAACATCCTGCATAGAAATAGGTTTTCCATTTTTGGGCAGGGTAAGTATAGGGGGCCGTACAGGGGGTTTGAGGGGAATTTGGCTGAGGTGTGGGCCCACATGCGCGGGCGATTCAGTGGAAGGTGCGCATACGTGCGCGCCTGTCCACCGATTATACATGCATGGGTGTACGAGAGAGAGAATTTAAGGCATGCCCTAGGGGCGCGCCTGTGAGTTAGCTTTTCCCTGTAGACTATGCAGTTGTCTTAAATTCTGAGGAGCTGGAATTTTGGTGATAGCTTTGACTTTAAGGGGGCCACTGTAATACCGCTTTGGGAAACGATAAAACCAAGGAGGCGCCCTGCGGTGACACAAAAAACACACTTGAGAGGGTTCAAGCGGATGTTGTACTGACGACACCATTGGAAGATAATTCGTAAATCATCCAGGTGCTGGGTGTGTTTCTTGGATCGAGCCGTGAGGTCGTCCAAGTAGGCGAGGATGATTGCAGCCAGATCGTGAAAGATGTATGTCATGGCCCGCTGGAAAGTTGCGCCAGCATTTTTTAAGCCGAAAGGAATGACACGATATGCAAAAGTACCCCAAGGGTTGATGAATGCGATTTTGTACTGATCAGCTGGGTGGATTTGAATTTGGTTATAGCCAGAGAATCCGTCCATAAAGGAGAGAGCCTTGTGGCCAGCACAGTCGTCGATAATTTGATCAATGAAAGGCGTTGGAAAGTTGTCTTTGGGACATGCGTTATTGAGATCGCAAAAGTTGGTGCAAACACAGATAGTGCCCTGTTTTTTGTCGACGGGTATAGGGTTGGAAACCCATGAAGTGTAAGCGATAGGATAAATAAATCCGACCGTACGTAATTTATCGATTTCGGCTTTGATAGCTACGGCCTTGGATGGGTGTAGCGGTCGCTGTTTCTAGCGAACTGGGGTGATGTCAGCCCAGGTGTCGATGTGATTCTTGACAATAGAGGGATCGAGGCCAGGCATTTCTGTGTATGGCCAGGTGAAAATATCCCTGAATTCCTAGAAGAGGGCTTTAGATGCGGTGATTTCCTGAGGAGTGCAAGCGGCTCCAATGATGATTTCTTCGACGATGCCCTTTTTAATGGAAATGTCGATTTTGATGGTG
Organism: Picea engelmannii; assembly: GCA_009831015.1. NCBI lineage: Eukaryota > Viridiplantae > Streptophyta > Pinopsida > Pinales > Pinaceae > Picea > Picea engelmannii. The sequence goes on along the minus strand of ML786058.1, from coordinate 1,010,803 downwards.
GGGGAAATGTTGGCTAGATTACCTTCTTCAAAAGTGTCAGGTGCAGGAATGGGATTGTTGAACCAATCGATAGGCCCTGATGGGATAAAATCTTTGGTTTCGACCGCGTAAATGGGATTGTGGCTAGGAGGCAGTAGGGCTTCCTGCGGAAGGAGGAGAGCACGATGATGTAGTGCATCCCAGGGAGAGTCCGAGCATTGTAGCTCTTCCAGTATTTCTTCATCGCATTGGAAACGATGGGAATATAATGGATCCTGAGGAGTGATCTCAGGGATAGTGTGATTGCCCCCTGCTGAAGAAACAGAGGGGGTATTGCTAGGAGAGGGTGAGGGTTCACTTGACATGAACCATATATTGAGGTACTGAGGGGTACCCGTGGTGGTGGGATGGAGAGTCTCCGTAGGGGAATGAGCAGGAGAGTTGGGTGGGTTACGGGGTAAATCCTCAGATACGTCATCAAAGAACCAAGGAGGCATTGGGAGTGCCTCGAGTTCTGGATAAATGACATGAAGATCCTTGAGTGACGAGGAAATGTCAATTATCACCTCTGTGGGTTGGTGGTGCAGAGCTAATTGACGTAATCGATATTCCAGGATCATGGGACATTGGTATGTAAAATGAGCCAATGAATCGCAAAGAGAGCAAGGGCATCTCATGCGTTCATTAATTGAAGTGGTGACATAGAGAATGTCAGTGATATTGGTTGTAGAGGACGTAGCTGGGCGTGGGTCGTTCTGAAAGTTCTGGCGTACAACAACTAATGTCTGCCGGAAACATGGCAGTGCTGGGAAATGATGGGTGTAATGGCCATACTCGGAACAGATAACACACGTGAATTTGGTCCTCAACCCTTTACTACTGGAAGGTTGAGTGGTAGCAGTAGCGATGGGTGTTGTGGGAGTTTGATTGAGTGGAATCAAATTCCATAATTCTGGTAGTGATGGGCAGTTGTTGGTTTGGTGACCCTCTTTCTCACATAGTGCGCAAGGTGGTGTGGTGCGTGGAGGAAGTGGAGCTATGGGATCTTTTCTCTTTCGCCTGCCCCCAGCTGTAGAAAGGGGGGTAGGGAGTATGGGGGTAGTGGGGGTGAGGACGGGAATTGTCATGGGGAGGTCTTCCTGTGGGGGAAGGGATGGGCGAGGGACCATCTCAGGTTGATGTAAATACCACATTGGGATTGCTAACACCATATTGGGTAGTGTGAGCATTGCGGCTACCTGGAAAGCTTCTATACCGGGTGGAGGGTAAAAGAAGGGAATTTGAGTGAGGGGTTGGGGAATTGTCTCCCAAACGGGACTACGCCCTTGAGGGGGTGTGGATTCATGGACTGCAGGGGTCGACGAGTGCGCAGGAGGCTCCTGTGGGAGTGGTTCTGTGACTATTGAGATGTCAGGGATGACTGAAGCCTCCGGAGGAGGATGAGCCTCCTCCGTGTGAGTTCTGTTAGATGAGATGACACATACTTGTTTAGGGGGAAGGAGTGGTGGTTCTCCATGGTATGTCCCTAATAAGGATGGATCTTTAAAAATCCCCGGACCCATATCGACGAGTGGATATGCGTCTTTGTTGGTGTGAATGAGAGGAAGAATGTTATCGAGATTGGCAGATGGGTTTGGCTCATAATGTGAGACTTGGTCGATGGTCACAATCTTCCCGTTGTGGGGGAACATGATTGTCCTAAAGACTAATGATGCCACTGCCTTCATAGCATACATGTAGCTACGTCCAAACAAGATATTGTAATCGAGTGGGGCGTCGATAACTTCGATGTCAATGAGAATAGTTTTTCTCCCGAGTTCCACGGGGACATTTTGGAAGATCCCTTCAGGAGATGATGGTCTTCCGTCATAAGCTCGTAATGTGATGGTGGAGGGTATGAGTTCCGGGGAATTGAGTTTCTGCCATATTGTTTTGGACATGATGCATGTAGATGCCCTCTCATCGATGATACACCGATGGATGGTGATGTTCTATATTTTTACTGGTATTTGAATAGCGACCAAGGTGGGAAGACGAGGTTCACAACTATCAAGGTCGAAGGTGATGAGTCGAGTATCAGCAGGGTCGACTGCCCCCAAGGCAGAAAGTAGTGATTTCTGCTGCATAGGACAAGTCTGGAGGACTTCCAAAACTGACATGGCAGCCGAGGATTGTGCTAAGTCATCTACCAAGCTATAGTTATGAGTGGCCCTAGCCTATGGGTTGTGGACATTCCTGTGCAATGGGATGCGAGGGATGCGTAGTGGTGGTTCGGCGAAAGGGCGAGGGATCACCAACAGAGGTCCTGTCAGTGTAGGGTTTGTCTCTGGAGAGATAGGAGTAGACTCAGCTGTTTTAGGATACTGACGATTGCGTGTTTGAAGAAGAATTTCTTCCTCACTGGTGAGAAGAATTGTTCGCTCTGCAAGATTGTTGGGGTTGTGGTATTGGCCCACCTGAGGTGGGGGATGCTGCGTGTCTTGTTGGGTGTTTATCACACCTTGATGGGGGATAGGATTTTGCAGCATGACGGGAGGGGGTTGTTGTGCGTATGGTTGTTGTGCCTGCTGAGGCGCAGGTTGCGCAGGAGAAGGGGGAAGGCTCCCAGAGTCTTTCAACCTTTTGAAATCAACGATTTGGGGGAAATGGTGAGTATAATGCCCGAACTCACCACAAAGGGCACAAGGGAAGATGGTTTTAACATTATTCTGCCCTTGGCGTTTGTTGTTGTTGCCCCCTTGGGGGTTTTGGTTTCCTTGGTTCTGGTTTCCCCCAGTGGGTTGATGCTGTGGGGGTTGATTCCCGCCTTGACCAGGGTTGTTGTTATTCCTGTTCCGTCCTTTCTTTTTATCATTGTTCAATGGATGAGTTAGATTGGCTGTGTTCAATTGTTCAAAATTTTGGTATTTTTGATCAGAAGAGGGTTGAACAAAGTTTACCCCCGCATGAGGATGTGGGGGAGCCATGGGTTGTGGAGGACCCGCCATGGGTTGTGGAGGACCCGGAAATGAAAAGTATGGGTTTTGTGGTGGTACCGATCCATAAGGTACATAGGAAGGTGCAACGCTTCCGCTAGTATTAAAAGCTGATGTTGAAGGGGTACCACTAGTGGTTGGAAGAGGTGGATGTATGGGAGGTGCCAGTAGTGGTCCACTGGTGGGTGGAGGTATAGCAACGGGATATGGCTATTGATAAGGGGGTGGGGGGTAATAAGAAGTGCCCCCATACGCCGATGGGTATTGAGGTGTTCCATACATCGATGGTGGTTGTGGTTGTGGACTATGGTGTGTGGTGGCACCTATTAGTCCATCTGCTGAGTGAGATATCCCAGGTTTGTCTTGACCAAATGGCATAGGTTTTGGAAGATCAGGAAGTACCGTGTACAAGTACCCTGACTGTGTGTAAATGAGATCATACTGTTGGGCTTTACTAATAGCTTCCTCTTCAGATTGCGGGAAGGTAGAAGCTACATCCTTACCAAGGAGAGCGACAAGTGATCTAAGAAACCAGTCAAGGCACTGTTGCTTGGTGGTTTCTTCTTTACACAAACTACGTCACCTATGCCACTCATGAATGTGGTCAACGATGTGGGTGGCTGAGGTCTGTTTGAATTTGGATAGTAGTTCTACACCATTGTCATGGCGGATGGGTAATTGAAAGAAAGTTAAGAACGCTTTGGCCAACGACTCAAAGGTTGTGTGGGACCCTGATTTTTCTTCGACATACCATTTGGCTGATGGGCTAGTGAGTGTGCGTTGAAATAATCGAAGTCTGATAGAATCATCCATGATGCTATTGGAAGAACACCATAGATGAAAGGTCATGACATGGTTGGTGGGGTCATCCCCTACCTTTCCTTCAAACTTTGGTATGTCTGAAGGAAGTTTGGTTGGCATTGCAGGCCATGTGGCGTCATGCAATATAGGATCATTGGTAAGATTGGTGAGATCCAGTATGTTGAGAGAGGCCAAATATGGCATCTGTAGTGGGGTGGGAGGGTTAGCTCCAACCATAGTGTGTTGTGAACCTGACCCTTGATGGGGACTAGGTGGGTTGGTGCTCCCTCCTTGAGAGGAAGTGGGTCCCCCGCTTGTGTGAAAAGGAGAGCGAGTGAATGGATGACCTTGGGAAGTGGACCCAAGTAAGGTAGAACCAAGCAAAGCTGATCCTAAGATGGTATCACTCACAGGAGTGTGTGAAGGAGGTACCGATGAGTGGGTACGACCAGATACTCCCCCTAAGATAGGAGGAAGGTTGAGCAAGTGTCGTGAACGATGGGGGTTCTGTGGTTCCCTATGATGTCATACTAGTTGTGCGAAATGTGTGCAAAAAGTGGTGAGAGAAAATATAGAAACAAGAGCCTTTGCTGTGACTATCTACACAATATATATATCAAAGTCAAACTGTAATCAGATGTGCATCATACATAAATGAGAAAGAAGCATATATGTGGGTAAGTGGGTTTTTTCCACATGGGGGAATAAAAAAGAGAGCAAATGTTCGTGTCCTAGAAGACGTAACGTCCTTCCTCTCAAATAGCACTGGACCTTCCAATAGTACTCAACAGTGGGGTCTGAAGTCACCGGAAGAGAAACTAGTGAAGGATGAAGTAACTGGTTATAATGAGGGGTAGAGGGGGCATATCCCGAAAGAGCTAGCGATACTTCCCAATAGCCACACAAAATTCAATCAAGGTGCGATTGCAGCCCACAATCACCACCTGGGTAGATGTCCTAAAGTTGGTCACTAGGTACCTCGGTCCAAGTGCGGCATTTAGATTTTTGGCCTAAGAAATGGGTCATGGGCTGGATCCCGTCCAAGAGGTGGGTGCCTCAAGGGGAGACGCATAGAACAACCAGACCTCGGCCTTCGACCCTTCACGGGTATCTCCCTGCCTTATGGTGACTGGAACACTGGACTTGGAGGATTTGAAGTTCCCTATTTGTCAACCTCTATGTTTGAAAATGTGAGAACCAGATAACGGGGAGTTATTTGGATACCTATCCCTGAAATCCTACCTAGACTAAAAATTCTTTTGGCACCTCCTGTGGAGGAAAACTTAGTGAGTTTTTTAGAATGTTTTTAGATGAAGTTGTTTTGTGAGGCTTGGGGTGAAAACCAACCTCGTTTGATTAAAAGTGGGAGTGGATAGTCAAATCAAGAAAAGATGGGGTGTTTTCAGAATCCCTTTGGAGGAAACCTACTTAGACCTCCACATTTCGAGAAGAGGCTATGTGAGTGAAAAAAGTGACTTTTGTGTGTGAGTGAAAGTACGCCAAGTTTTAGTTAATTAGATGTGACCTTGTTGCATGTGGACTTCGCTTGGTCCTTACAAGAGTGTGATTACCTAATTAGCTAGATGTCATTGGTACAACCTTGCAGAATTTTAAAAGCCCTAGGAAACTAGCATGTGGACATGTGGTCCGTTACTATCCTTTAACTCCCTATGTGTGAGTTAATATAGAAAAAGCATGAAACTCTCCTAGATTGAACATGTGGGAATGTGTGGGCCCGTTACAAACCTTTAAACTCTCCTAGTTTTTTGATCTAAGAAAGAAGAATTCCAACCACTATCCTACTTTTGTGACATGTGGGCATGTATGGGCCCATTACAAATTTAAGATATGTTTGAAAAATGAAACTAAAAGGGGTCCCAAAAGGGCCTTTGTCCTCTCCTAAAGGTTTTGAAATTTTTGTTTAAGGGAGATAAGATCGTTTTCACAATCCTTTTCTGGTTCTCAAGATTGCTTGATGGCGCAAGAGAAGAGCATACTCAATATTGTTACTTTCAACTTCGAGTCCCAAAATGTGAGTTTAGATGTGATTAAAATTGATGTTCACCTTAGATTATAAATCAAAGCAAGCCATCCACGTGGCAAAAAGCAAATAAGGGAAAATGATTTTTATCCACCTAAGTGCCTATGTTTGTTTGACTATCCCCTTTATAAGTTGAGGGGTCTAAGTGGTGCAGTATTTAGAGCATGCATAACATCATTCTTAAGAAGGAAAAATGCCTTTCCCCTCATCCAAAGACTTTACAATGTAAAATTTAGTTCAGATGCGCACCCCCTAGTGTAGACAGAGGCGCATGAAGTGCTTGCACACTAGAAGAATTGAGACCGAAAGCGCATGCGCGCAGAGAGAAACTGCTGAATAGGCGCATGCATGCACGATGCACATCTGTGGAGTGGAATACCCACTTGCCTGTTACAAACGGCCGAGAAGAAAAATCCAGATGGATTTCTCTCAATTCTCTTGTGAATTGACTGGTTAGCAGGTCAGCAGAGGTCGGTTTGTGAACCTGCAAGTTAATGAAATCAAAAGGAAAGCAAAATAAGCCCAAATGAGGGAGGAATTGATACCTTCTCCCCAGTACAGTCACCAATCTGTTTGCACCCAATTCGTCACTTGGTGAGCAAATAAAGGGTGGTTACTTGCCCAGTTGGGTCTTGCTGAGCATGACAGCTGTAGAGGAAAGAGTTAGAAAAAGAACAACAAAACTATAAGCAATAATTAAATTAAAAAAAACTAAAACTATGAGCATATGGAAAAGGAAATAACAAACACAAAAGACCAATATCACCAATGTTTTTAGGCTGATCAATTGATGAAATCCAAAGCACAATGAAGAAAGGGGACTATGAGTCCCTTCTTTCTCCAATGGAAGGCTCTTGAGGCCCTCACAAACTTGCTCTCCTTACAATAAGAAAATGAGAATGATGGTGAAAGAACTCCTAGCACATCCACTCAAGAGAGAGGTGGATAGCTCAATGAAATGGTGCTAATGTGTTATTGTCAAGGAGTGAGTCCTTAAAACAATCTAAGTAGCATAACATTACATGAAATTCCTTGAGAAAATGATGTTTCTTCATGGATTTTTATAGCATTGCATTGGGGGATTATGTAACTCCTTTGAGGTGTGAAAAGGGGCTCTTTAGGGCTCAATTAGGTCTTTGACCAGCCTACCACGCGGATTTAGCTTAGATTTGATGGTCAAATCAGGTTGGGAGCTGGTCCATAAGTGGTTGGGAGGCCAACTAATTCAATAAATGCGTCGTTTAGCAGGTGCACGGGTTTTTTCGCTAACAGTCATGCATCGTGCGTTCATGCACGCAGTGTACGTTCCTGTTACGTGCATATGCGCATGCACCCATCTTCTGTAAAGCGCCCTTCAATTTTTGGTTACTTTGTATAGTTTTTGACCCTTTTGCAATGTTGTGAAATTAATCCAGTGCCATGAATGACTTCATTCCTGTTTGACGATGCTGACTTCTTGTCGCCATGTGCAGATGAAATTTCAGTGATAACATTTACTAACATAATAGATGACATGCTCATGATTGTCATCACCTAGCTGAATGAGAACTCCTACTACTAAAATAGCTAATGCTGATATGTATAGGATATAGTCGCGATTGTAGTCAGGTGCACTAATTAAAGGGGTGTTGGTGAGTGCCATTTTAATATCGTCAAATAACTGTTGGGTATGTGCATCCCAGTGAAATGGGATGTCGTGACGTAGTAAGTGAAGGAAACTATGTGCGCAAATGGCGTAGTCTGGGATAAATAATCGTAGAAAGTTAGCCTTGCCTTGTAGGCTCTGGAGTTTACGTAAATTCTAGGGAGGTGGAATTTTGGTGATAGCTTGGACTTTGAGGGGGTCCGCAGTAATACCACTTTGGGAAATGATGAATCCGAGGAGGTGCGCCACTATGACGCAGAATACACACTTGAGGGGATTCAAGCGGATGTTTTACTGATGACACCATTAGAAGATGATCCGTAAATCATCAAGATGTTGGGTGCATTTCTTAGATCGAGCTGTGAGGTCATCCAAGTATGTGAGGATGATATGGGCCAGATTGTGAAAAATGTATGTCATAGCCCACTTGAAAGTTGCGCCAACATTCTTTAGTCCAAATGGCATGACCCAATATGCAAATGTACCCCGAGGGGTACTAAATGTGGTTTTGTACTGATCTACTAGGTGAATTTGGATTTGATTATAACTAGAGAAACCGTCCATGAAGGATAGAGCCTTGTGGCCTGCAAAATCATCGATAATTTGATCGATGAAAGGCATTGGAAATTTGTCTTTAGGACATGCATGATTGAGATCGCGAAATTCCATGTAGACATGGATAATGCCCTATTTTTTGTTAACGGGTACAGGGTTGGAAACCCATGATGTATAGGCGATGGGGTAGATGAACTTGACAATGTGTAATTTGTCAATCTCAACTTTGATGGCTACTGCTTTGGATGGGTGTAGTGGTCAATGTTTTTGATGAATTGGGGTTATGTCAGGCCAAGTGTCGATTCAATGTTCGACGAATGAGGGATCAAGGCCAGGCATTTCTGTGTATGACCAGGAAAAAATATCCTGATATTCTTGGAAGAGGGATTTATAGGTGGTGATTTCTTGAGGAGTGCAAGCAGCTCCAATGGTGATTTCCTCAATGATGCCATTTTTGATGGAAATGTTGATTTTGATGGTCGAGGAAATGTTGGCCATGTTTCCTTCTTCAAAAGCATCAGGGGTAGGAATGGGGTTGTTGAACCAGTTGATATGTCCTGATAGGAGAAAATCCTTGGTTTTGATCGCGTATATGGGGTGTTTGTTAGGAGGCATGGAGGTTTCCTGTGGAAAGAAGAGTGCTCGGTGGTGTAGCGCATCCCATGGGTAGTCAGGGTTGTTTAACTCTTTGAGTATTTCCTCTTCACAGTGGAAGTGACGAGAATATAAGGGGTCCTGAAGAGTGATATCGGTGACTATTGTCATGTGGCTGCCCCTTGGTGATGAAGAAGCAGGGGGAATGATGCAAGGAGATTGTGATGGTTTTCTTGACATGAACCAAATATCAAAGTACTGATGAGTACCCATGGTAGTGGGATGTAAAATTTTCGTAGGGAAATGAGTGGGGGAATTGGGGGGATTTGGGGGTGAATCCTCGTATAATTCATCCAAGAACCACGAAGGCATTGGGAGGGCCTCAATTTCAGGAGAAATGAAATGAAGAATCTCTAGTGATGAGGTAAGGTCAACCATCGATCCTGTAGGGGGCACAGGGGTGTGAATCAGGGTCAATTGGCGTTGCCTGTATTCAATGATCATAGGACACTGGTATGTAAAATGATATAATGATTCACATAGAGAGAAAGGGCATCTCATACATTCATTGAATGAAGTTGTGACATAATGGATGTCAGTGATTTTTGGTATGGATGATGAAGCTGTATTGGGTTCACTCTGAAAGCTTTGGTGTACCGAGGCTAATGTCTACCGAAAGCATGACAGTGCTGGGAAATGGTGTGTATAATGATCATATTTTGATCATATAGCACAGGTGAATTTGGTTCACAACCCTTTACTACTTGAGGGAGGGGCGGTAATGGTAGTATTTGATATGGTGGTGAGTGTTGATGGAGTTTTATTGAGTGGAATCAAGTTCTGTAACTTTGGTAGAGATGGGAAGTTGTGTGTTTGGTCTCCATCTTTCTCACATAGTGCGTGAGGGGGTTAGACACATGGGGGAAGTGGAGATGTGGGCTCCTTCTTCTGTCTCCTGCCCCCAATTGTGGCAGGGGGGGTAGTGAGTGGGGGTGTAGAGGGTATGGTGGGAGTAAGTATGGGAATCATCATTGGGATTCATTCCGTTTGGGGGGGAAGGGATGGTTGAGGGACCATCTCGGGTGGATGTAAATACCAATATAGAATTGATAACACCATATTAGGGAGGGTAAGTGTTGCAGCTACTTGGAAATCTTTGACACCAGGTGGAGGGTAAAATAAGGGGATTTGAGTGATGGCTTGGGGAACTGTCTCCCAAACTAGGACATGGCCTTAGGGAGGGGTGAAATCATGGACTGGCGGGGTTGACGAGTTTGCATGAGGCTCGCGAGGGGGGAGTTCTATGACTAGTGGGACATTAGATATGATAGAAGCCTCCCTTGGTGGAAGGGTATCCTCTATGTCAGTTCTGTTAGATGATACAACACATACTTGATTGGAAGGATGAAGGAGCAGTGATGCTCCATGGTAAGTTCCTAACAATGATGGATCTTTGAAACTTTCAGGACCCATTTCGATGAGTCGGTATGTGTCATGACTCGTGTGGATGAGAGGAAGAATGTTATTGATGTTGGTAGATGGGTTAGGCTCGTAATGTGAGACTTGGTCAATGGTAACAATCTTCCCGTTGTGGGGGAACATCATTGTTTGAAAGACGAAAGAGGCAACTGCCTTCATAGCATACATGTAGCTACAACCGAACAGGATATTATAATCAAGTGGGGCTTTGATAACTTCGATGTCGATGAGAATAGTCTTGCCCCTGAGTTCTACAGGGACATTTTGGAAGAGCCCTTAAGGAGATGATGGTTGTCCGTCATAAGTACGTAAGGTAATGGTAGAGGGTATGAGTTCGGGGGAACCAGGTTTCTGCCATACAAATTTGGACATAATGCATGTAGATCCACCTTCATCGATGATACATCGATGAACTGTCACGTTCTGTATTTTCACTGGGATTTGAAAAGCGATCAAGGAGGGAAGGTGAGGTTCTCCACTGTCGAGATCAAATGTAATGAGTCAAGTATCTATGGGGTCGACTTCCCCCAAGGTAGAAAGTAATGATTTCCACTGAGTGGACAAGTCTAAAGGACTTCTAAGACTGACATGGTATCCAAGGATTGTGATAAGTCATCAACCAAACTGTAATTATGAGTTTCCCTAGCCCGTGGGTTGTGGACATTCATGCGCAATCAGATGCGAGGGATGCGAAGAGGTGGTTTTGTGTTAGGGTGAGGGATCACCAATGGGGGTCTTGTTGGTGTGGGGATTGTCTCTGGAGGAATGGGAGGAGACTCAAGGGGTGCATGATACTGACAATTGCGTGTTTGTAGAAGGATTTCTTCCTCACTAGTGAGGAGGATCGTGCGATCTTCTGGATTGTTTGGATTGAGGTACTGTCCCACCTAAGGTGGGGGAGGCTGCGTGTCCTATTGGGTGTTTATCACACCTTGGTGTGGAATAGGATTCTGCAGCATGATGGGGGGGGTTGTTGTACATATTTTTGTGGGGCCTGCTGAGGGGTAGGCAGTGTTGGAGGATGGGGTAGACTACCTGAGTCTTTCAGCCATTTGAAATCAATGATTTGGGGGCAGTGATGAGTATAATGACCGAACTCACTGCAAAGGGCACAAGGGAAGTTGGTTTTAACATTATTGTTATTTCTCCCTTGACGCCTATTGTTATTTCCCCCCTGGGGGTTCTGATTCCCTTGGTTCTGGCTTCCCCTAGTATTTGGTTCTGCTGGGGTTGATTCCCGCCTTGACCTGGGTTGTTGTTGTTCTTGTTTCTTCCTTTATTTTTGACATTGTTCGACGGATGGGTTGGATTTTTTGTATTTAGCTGTTCGGAATTTTGATATTGCTGAACAGGAGAGGGTTGAACAAAATTCACCCCAACATGAGGATGTGGGGGAGCCATGGGTTGTGGGGGACCAGGAAATGGAAAGTATAGATTCTATGGGGGTAACGATCCGTAAGGTACATAGGAAGACGTGGTGCTTTCGCTAGTACTATAAGATGAGGTAGAGGGGGTACTAGAATTTATTTGAATAGGTGGGTGTATGGGGGGTGCCAGTGGTGGCCCAATGATAGGTAGAGGCATAGCAATAGGGTATAGTTGTTGATAATGGGGTGGGGGGTAATAAGAGGTTCCCTCATATGCTGGGGGGTATTGAGGTGTTCCATACATTGGTGGTTGTTGGGGTTGTGGACCATGGTGAGTGGTATTACCAATCAGTCCATTTTCTGAGTGAGACATCCCAGGTTTGTCTTGGCCAAATGACATAGGTTTTGGGAGATCAGGAAGTACAGTGTATAAGTACCCTGACTATGAATAGATGAGGTCATATTGTTGAGCCTTACTGATGGCTTCTTCTTCTGATTGAGGGAAGGTGGAAGCTACATCCTTACTGAGGAGAGAGACAAGTGATCTAAGAAACCAGTCAAGACACTATTGTTTGGTGGTTTCTACTTTGCACAAACTACATCACCTATGCCACTCGTGAATGTGATCATCGATATGTGTGGTTGGGGTTTGTTTGAAATTAGAGAGTAGTTATAGACCATTATCATGGCAGTTTGGTAATTGGAAGAAGGTAAAAAATGCTTTGGCCAAGGACTCAAAATCCACATGGGACCCTGATTTTTCATCTACAAACTATTTGGTTGATGGATCAGTGAGTGTGCATTGAAATAATCGCAGTCTGATGGAATCATCCATAATGCTGTTGGAAGAGCACCATAGGTGAAAAGTCATGACATGGTTGGCAGGGTCATCTCCTGCCTTTCCTTCAAACTTGGGGATGTTTGAAGGTAGTTTGGTGGGCATTACAATACATGTGGGGTCATGCAATATAGGATCATTGGTGAGTTTTCTTAGATCTGGTATGTTAAGAGAAGCCAAATATGGCATCTGTAGTGGGGGGGAGGATTAGCTCCAACCATGGTGTAAGTGTGTTGTGAACCTGACCCTTGAGGGGGGCTAGGTGGGTTGGTACTTCCCCCTTGAGAGGAAGTTGGTCCTCCACTTCCATGTAAAGGAATGTGAGTGGAAGATGAGACTTGGGAAGTGGACCCAAGTAATGTGGAACCAAGCAAAGGTGATCCTAAAACAGTATCACTCATAGGAGTGTGAGATGGTGGTGCCAATGAGTGGGCAAGACCAGACACTCCCCCTAAGATAGGTGGGAGGTTTAGCAAGTGTCGGGAATGACAAGGATTCTATGGGTCCCCTATGATGTCCAACTAGCTGAGCGAATGTGTGCAAATGGTGGTGAGAGTAATAAAGAAATAAGAGCCTTTGTTGCAAATTTTAAACTTTACAAAATATATATATTCAAATCAAAATGTATTCAGAAGTGCATCATACATAAAGTGGTTTGAAAAAGAAGCATATATGTGGATAAGTGGGTTTTGTTCATGTGGGGAATCAAAGAAAACAAATGCTCGTGTCCTAAAAGACGTAACGTCCTTCCTCTCAAATAGCACTAGACCTTCCAATAGTACTCAACAGTGGGGTCTGAAGTCATCGGAAGAGAAACTAGTGAAGGATGAAATAATCGGTTATAATGAGGGGTAAAGGGGGCATATCCTGAAAGAGATGGTGATATTTCCCAATAGCCACACAAAATCCGATCAAGGTGCAATTACAGCCCACAATTTCCACCTGGGTAGATGTCCTAAAATTTGGTCACTAGGTACCTCGGTCAAAGTGTGACATTTAGATTTTCGGCCTCAGAAATGGGTCATGGGCTGGATCCCATCCAAGAGGTGGGTGCCTCAAGGGGGGACACACAGAACAACCAGACCTCGGCCTTCAACCCTTCACAGGTATCTCCCTGCTTTATGGTGTTGGGAACACTTGACTTGGAGGATTTTCAGTTCCCTATTTGACAACTTCTATGGTTTTGACAATGTGAGAACTAGATAACAGGGAATTATTTGGATGCCTATCCCTGAAATCCTACCTAGAATAAAAAATTTCTTTTGGCACCTCCTGTGGAGGAAATCTTAGTGATTTTTTAGAAATTTTTTAGATGTAGTTGTTTGAGAGATTGGGGGTGTGAACCAACCTCGTTGAAATTAAATAGGAATGGATAGTTTCATCAAGAAAAGGGTGGGGTGTTTCAGAATCCCTTTGGAAGAAACTTACTTTGACCTCCACGTTTCAAGAAGAAACTATGTGAGTGGTAAGTGAATTTTGTGTGAATGAGTGAAAGTGTGCCAATTTTTAATGAATTAGGTGTCACCTTGCTACATGTGGACTTCGCTTGGTCCTTACAAGTGTTGATTACCTAATTAACTAAATGCCTTTAGTACAAACTTGCATAATTCAAAAGTCCCTAGGAAGCTAGCATGTGGACATGTGGGTCCGTTACTATTTGTTTAACTCCGTATTGTGATGTAATCTAAGAAAAGCTTTGAAACTATCCTAGATTGTGATCATGTGGGCATGTATGGGCCCATTACAAAACCTTTAAACTTCCCTAGTGATTTGATCTAAGAAAGTAAATTTCAACACTATCCTATATTTGTAGCATGTGGGCATGCATGGGCCCGTTACAATCTTAAGATGTGTTTAAAAAAATAAACTAAGAGGATTCCCAAGAAGGGTTTTTGTCCTCTCCTAAAAGTTTTAATCTTCTAAAGGGAGATGAAATTGTTCCACAATCTTTTTCTAATTCTCAAGGTCGCTTGGAGGCGCGAGAGAAGAGCATACTAAGCGATTGTTTATCCAACTTCTAGTCCCAATGCAAGTTAAATGTGATTAAAAATGATTTCCAACTTATATTTTGAGTCAAAACAAGCCATCCATGTGGCGAAAATGAAAGAAAAATAGGAAATAATGATTTTAACCCCCTAAGTTCCTATGTGTTTTGACTAACCCATTTATATGAAGAGGGGAATAAGTGTGGTGCAACTTTAAAACATGCTTGAAATCACTTTTAAGAAGGCTAAGGGCTTTCCTTGCATCTCAAAAACTTTACAATGTGAATTTTTTGCATAGGTGCGCGGGTCTCAGTGGAGACAAAGGCACATAGAGTGCATGTGCACAGACCGAAAAAAGTTAATGAGCGCACATGCACACAACATAACTATGACTTGGGTGCATGTGCGCACGATGCATGTCTGTGGGCCACAAAACTTGTGCACAGGTGACACACGGCCATGAATGAAAATTCTGGATGGAATTCTCTCAATTCACCTTGGAATTGAATGATTGGTAGGTTGGCTTAGGCCGATTAATGCACTTGCAAGTTAAATAAACCAAAAGAAGAGCTAGAAAAACCCAAATGGGGTAGGAAATTGATACCTTTCCCCAGTGGAGTTGCCAATATGTTGCACCTCTTTCGTCACCTTAGTGAGAAAAATAAAGGTGATTGCAAGCTTAGTTGGGTTTTCTGAGCAGGATAGCTGCAAGGAAAAGGGTTAGAGAAAGAAATATAAAACAATAACTAAGAATTAAACTAATAAATAAAACAACAACTAAATTGATAAACATAGGGACATAAGGACAAAACAAACAGTGAGACCCATGTCACCAATGATAAGGCTGATATTAGTGAAAGAAAGCATTGAGAAGCAAGAGGACTATGAGTCCCTTCTTTCTCCAAGGGAGGGCTCTTGGAGCCCCATATATAAGCTCTTCTTACAACTCTTGAAAATGAAAATGAAAATGGTGAAAGAATTCTTTGCTAATCCACTCAAGGGGTGAGATGGATTTCCCAATGCAATGATGCAAGTATATTCTTGGCAAGGATAGAATATTCCTCAAGAGAATAATGGCATCATAACTTTGCTATGAATTCCTTGAAAAATGAAGTGTATCCATGGCCTTTTTATAGCATTCCTTTGAGTTATTGTCCAACTAGTTTGTAGTGTGTAAAGAGGCTAATTAGGGAATTTCTAGGGCTTTAACCAACCACCCAGTCGAATCCAGTCCAGATTTGAGTGTCAAATCAATTTGGAAGTTGAACCAGAAGTGGGTGGGAGGCCGACCACTCTCATAAATGCATCATTTCTCAGGTGTGGCTTTTTGCGACAACAGTCGTGCATCATGCACATGTGCGTGATTTCTATGTTCTTGTTTTGTGCATGTGCACGCACGCCCAGTGTCTTCATAGTGCCCTTTAATTTTTTCACTAGTTGTATAGTTTTTGACCCTTTGGGAATGATTTTGTGATATTTTTGGTCCATGGGTGACCTCATAACTATTTGGCAATGCTGAATTCCTATAACCATTTGCGGACGAAATTTCAATGATAACAATGTTCCAAAGAGACTCTTTTATAGAATATGGTTTTATATACATTTTTTTTCCAATTTTCCCCCACCATTTATGGTGAGTACCTCTTTATTTTTACACAAGCTTGAGGAGGATAACATATGCTTGAACTGTAAGCTCATCCTTCGGATGAGTTCTTCGAAGTATTTTTAATGAACCATAAGAAGGAGTGGTTTGGTCCCATATGGGACTTTCGATGCTTGTTTAAAGAGTCCAAAGAAAGAAAAATCAGGGGTTTTTCATGTTTAAAGAGTTTTTGATCCGAAATCAGATCCAGAAGCCTGACAGGGCTTGAAAAATGCTCAAAAATGAAAGTGCTCGGAATGCGACAAAACCTGTGCCATTGTGTCTGTCTCGTCTTCCTGATTCCGATGGTATATTTACTTTGTCAAATGGACTCCATATGGAGAAGATATCGCGTTCTGTCCGATAAGTCAAACAGGCAAAAAAAAAATTGCTGACTGTACAGTCCATATAGTCTGACGTGGCAGGCCGTACGACCGTACGATGATGTGTTAGCTGGTGATGTGGAAGTCATTTATTGGCTGATGTGGTCGAATGGGGAGTCGACACATGGCATCTCGTTGGTTAATGGTAAGGTGCCACATGGCACCCCTTTATTTGGTTTTTGGTTTGTAAAATTTTATTGGAGTTCGTGGGGTTCGACCCCCGGACCTCCCCACCGCATAAGCTTTCACAACTCCCGACCGACCATTGCACCACCATTTGTTTCTTGTTATGTATATGTGTTGTATTATATTTAAATTTGCACTTTATTGTAAATGGCGGGGGGGTCAGGCTGGGGCTTAGCCCCGGCCCGCGGTCGTATTATTCCATATGTGACCATACGATATAGAGCGGAGGTTTGTATAATACGGAGCGCATGTTTCAACAACCATACGACTATGTAATATGCCCTTTATTAAAATGGTGTGGGGTTTGTGTTATGAGCCACGGTTATATGTCTTATGCATGTGACCACACATAGCGTGGAAGGGACTTAAGTTTGGTTTCAAATGGTTGGCAACGGTTTAAGCCCGCAGTCATATTGTAACTGCCCATGTGCCCAGGTGCTAGGCGGTTAGGGGCTGGCACACCCTTAACTATCCTATGGTTTGCACCATTGGCACGGTTGCAGCTGGTGCTGGGTTTTCACGCTATTTATTGCGTGTGTGCCAAGATCAAATGACAAGGGTGCAATTTGTAGATGCAGAGACAACACGCTTGAAGGGGAAGACTTCCAGGAGTCCTAACTTCTTCATTTTTCGACCGATTGAGGTGCCGAAAGAGCCCAGACAGGGGTTTTTGGATGCTCTCAAGCCATTGGAGCAGTTAGAACAGAGTTATACTGAAGGGAAACCAAGATAAAGCCATTTTTATGTAGAGAAGATTTTGAGGAGGAGACATTGTCAGATCATTTATGAGAGCTCCAGACGTCCGTTTTGCATGCCGTTTTCTTTTCATGGTTCTTGAGATCTAGAAGAACATGACCAGATCAGTCTTGTAGCCATTTGGCATTGCAATGATGTATTTTTGAGTTCTTGAACAGAAATAAAAGAGCCTCCCCACAGAGAAAAAGGCCCGGAGACGTAGGCAAAGTTGTGCCGAACTCCGTTATCAATCTGCATGTTATGGTTTGCTGTCTTTTATTGCATTTCATATCTACACATATGTATATGGCTATTATAATTCCTCTTATTTCCTCATTCTTTCACTAAGTTTCTCAAATGGTTAGTTAACGCATGCAAAATTAAAACTCAACCATAAGTCATTAAAAGATCCTACGGATCAAGTGGTATCATAGCTAGTTGACGTTTGGATTTGAGTTGCATGTTAACTAGGGAAAAGCTACAACATGGTGAAGGAGAGCCTGTTGCAGAGAATCCATTAATTGGATTGAAAAAAAGAGCTTCTCATAGAGAGAAGATGGCATTGGAAGAAGTGATTTCTCAAGATGAGAAAGAGTTCCGAAAAACATTCCTTGCTATGTCGGAGATGGTGAAAGTCTTGTACGAAAATTACTTGGAACGGAAGCGACCAGTTTTGGGTAATTCTTCAAAGGGAAAAAGTGAAGAGGAAGAGGACCATCCTCAGAGTCCTCCTTCACCTCCATCAACACCTCCTTCTTCTCCTTCTTCTTCAAGTTCAAGTTCTAAATCTAGTGGAAAGAAGTTAGAACTCCTGGAAGTCTTCCCCTTCAATCTTGTTGTCTTTGCATCTACAAATTGTACTCTTGTCATTTGAACCTGGCACACACGCATTAAATAGCATGAAAACCCAGCACCGGGCACAACCGTGCCAACGGTGCAAACCGTAGGACGATTAAGGGTGCGCCAGACCCTAACCGCCTAGCACCTAGGCACATGGGCTGTTACAATATGACTGCGGGCTTAAACCGTTGCCAACCGTTTGAAACCAAACTTACATCCCTTCCTCGCTACGTGTGGTCACATGCATAAACCATATAACCGTGGCTGATAACACAAACCACTTGATCCGTAGGATCTTTTAATGACTTATGGTTGAGTTTTAATTTTGCATGCGTTAATTAACCATTTGAGAAACTTAGTGAAAGAATGAGGAAAGAAGAGGAATTATAACAGCCATATACGTATGTGCAGATCTGAAATGCAATAAAAGACAACAAACCATAACACGCAGATTGATAACGGAGTTCAGCACAACTTTGCCTACGTCTCCAGGCCTTTTTCTTTGTGGGGAGGCTCCTTTATTTCTGTTCAAGAAATAAAAAATACATCGTTGCAATTCCAAATGGCTACAAGACTGATCTAGTCATGTTAATCCAGATCTCAAGAACCATGCAAAGAAAACGGCATGCAAAACGAACATCCGGAGCTCTCAGAAATGATCCGACAACGTCTCCTCCTCAAAAGCTTCTCTGCGTCAAAATGGATTTAGATTGGTTTCCCTTCGGTATAACTCTGTTCTGACTGCTCCAATGGCTTCAAAGCGTCCAAAAACCCCTGTCTGGGCTCTTTCAGCACCTCAATCGGTCGAAAAATGAGGATGTTAGGACTCCTGGAAGTCTTCCCCTTCAAGCTTGTTGTCTCTGCATCTACAAATTGCACCCTTGTCATTTGAACCTGGCACACACGCAATAAATAGCATGAAAACCCAGCACCGGGTGCAAATATGCCAATGGTGCAAACCATAGGACAGTTAAGGGCGTGCCAACCCCTAATCGCCTAGCACCTGGGCACATGGGCAGTTACAATATGACCGCGGGCTTAAACCATTGCTAACCCTTTGAAACCAAACTTAAGTCCCTTCCGCGCTACATGTGGTCACATGCATAAACCATATAACCATGGATCATAACACAAACCCCATGCCATTTTAATAAAGGGCATATTACATAGTCGTATGGCTGTTGAAACATGCGCTCCGTATTATACAAACCTCCGCTCTATATGGCATGGTCACATATGGAATAATACGACCGTGGGCCGGGGATAATCCCCGGCCTGATCCCCCCGCCATTTACAATAAAGTTCAAATTTAAATATAATAGAACACATATACATAACAAGAAACAAATGGAGGTGCAACGGTCGGTCGAAAGTTGTGAAAGCTTATGAGGTGGGGAGGTCCGGGGGTTGAACCCCACAGACTCCAATAAAATTTTATAAACCAAAAACCAAATAAAGGGGTGCCATGTGGCACCTTACCATTAACCAACGATATGCCATGTGTCGAATTCCCATTCGACCATGTCAGCCAATAAATGACTGCCACATCACCAACTGACACATCATCGTACGGTCGTACAGCCTGCCACGTCAGACTATACGGACTGTACAATCAACAATTTTTTTTTTACCTGTTTGACTTATCGGACAGAACGTGATATCTTCTCCATATGGATTCCGTTTGACAAAGTAAATATACCGTCGAAATCAGGAAGATGAGAGGGACGTAATGGCATGGGTTTCATCGCATTCTGAGCACTTTCATTTTTGAGCATTTTTCAAGCCCTGTTAGACTTCTGGATCCGATTTCGGATCACACCTCCCCACAATAAGACCTTTTGGTCCCCAAAAGGTTACTGACCAGTCAACAAGCTCGGGATAGGCCACCCATCTTGCTCTCTGTCTCTGAAATTTGTCCTGTGCACCTGTCTCATCAAGATCAACTATAACACAATCATGACAACTGACAGTATATTGTTATCCATTTGAACTCTGTTACATCTTACTGAAGCTACTATCATCCATGTAGAAAACATTGCTAATGACAACTGACAGTATATTGTTAGCCATTTGAACTCTGTTACATCTTACTGAAGCTACTATCATCCATGTAGAAAACATTGCTAATGACAACATCAAAAAGACGACTGCAAATGAACTGATATACTTTAGATATCTGCATGACATGAGCTTATATTGAAGTAACTTATGATTGATTTTCCATTCAACAACTATATTTTGTTCTTGCTTAAGATCAATTACTTCATTTGAAACAACTGCATTCGTTAATTGTTCCCTTGTTTGAAGTGTTTTATTTTCTTTAACATGATGGGCATGAACCACATAATCATGACCTGCTTTAGTGAATTGATATTGATTCTTTGTCCTGTAGAAGATTGCCTTACGATCAAATAAGTATGGACTACCTAAGATCATTCCACATTCTCTTAACGACACAACATCACAAGTTACTTCGTCCACATACTTAGATGAAATTGCAAATTTGATTGTGCACTGTTTTGTTATGTGCATCTGATGATGATTGCTCATCTATTTAAGTGTGTAAGGCTTATGATGAGTTTGTGTTTTTAACCCCAATTGCTTAACCAATTCTTCTGAGATTAGATTAGATTGAGATCCACTGTCAATTAATGTGTCTATATTAGTGGGTCGCATGATTACCCTTATATGAAACAAGTTGCTTCTACAATCAATCTCTTCACCATTTTTACCTGTCATACCAATCAATGAAATCTTTGACTCATCACCTGAATCTGATCCCAAGCCTATGGGTTTTGATGTCGTTTCCACTGTTCACGCTCCCTTCTTTTCTTTGAACCACTTTGGCCTCTTTTCGGGATGCAACTGCCAACATCTGTCCTCATCATGTCCCTCTTTCTTGCACTGCTTGCAAGAGGGCTTTCCTTCCTTCTTTGTCACTGCATTTGCATTCTTGCCATTTCCATGCCTTTTCCTCTTATCCTCTTTCCTCGAAGACGACGATTCCCCTGACACACCTGTTTTCCCTGCTTCAATATACGTAGCTTGAACAGAAACCTCATCAAGGTTAGTGGGTCCAAACATGAAAACCGTGTTTCTAATATGTGTAGGCAAACCTCCTATATACTTCATAAGGGTTTCTTGTGTTTGCAAAGGAATGTCTAACATTAATGCCATTTTTCTAAATCCATCGGTGTATTCCTACACTGTTTGTCCTTTTCTTAGTTTTAAATATTGCCATTCAATTATTTCTTT
>ML786058.1:969453-981675 GCA_009831015.1 Picea engelmannii | reverse complement strand
GTTAACTTATAAGGAGGACACAAGATAGGTTTATTGCCGAAAGTCAACCTCCGATACCATTTCGGCTTCAAAATTCCCTAGTTTATCTTAAAGCACTAGACTTGAGCAAAGCCCCAAGCCCGACCATTACCCATAAGATAAGTTCCTGGTCACTAGTACCTTGTATCCCGAGTCAGTGGTGCCACATTGGTACCATTCGATGAAATCAATCGTCGTCGACGGTTTTTCATAGAAGGATATTAATAAAGAAAAAAAGAAATTCGAAGAAACACTAAGTGTAAAATCAGGGCTAACTTACAAAGAAAATTTAGACAAAGAACATAGTATACACATGCCAAGAGAGGAAAGGATGCATTCAATCACTATAACCAAAGCCCATTAATCAAAATTTCAAGACTTTATATATATTAGATTGTCGTCAATATCATGTTACATACAATAGACACTGTCTACACCTTTTGTTCAACCAACCTAGTTACATTAAGAAAACAAAATTTTCCTTACAAAAGGGAAAATGATCAAAGTTCTACGTCGTGTTTGAGAATGAAAAAAGAGTTCACCAATCATGCCTCTTTTGTGCGCAGAATTTATTCCTAGCTACTTCGCGCTCCCTGAGGTGTTTTCATATTTCATTTTTCTGACACTCTTTGTGCCTATCTCAGCTTCATGATCATATCCTATGCCTCCCAAAGTTTCCTCTTGAGCCAAGTTGCAGTCCTTTCATGACCTTGTGGTGTTGATGCCTCAAGGGTCTTTTCCGCCAACTGTCATCATATTTCTCTATTTTCCTGGTAGAGTTCAGCTATGGTGAGTTGTGCCTACTCTAGCTGCTAACTAGGTACTCGAACGTTAGAATTGAAAGCTTTTGTCATTCTCATTCAACTCCCGCTTCCTTGACTTATGGTTTCGATTGGCTCTAGCCAGATAACGCGCATCAAGAATTCCTTAGCCATTGATCGCATGGGAGACTCAATCAGGATTTGGATTTCCCCTCCCACTTATTTATTCTTCCTGGGCCTTCCTCTCCTCCGTGGTATCTTCTTCTGAGGAAGCATGACTTCCAACTTGTGTCCTTCCGATGTAACTTCTTCCACTTCGAAATCCACAAGGGGTGATACCATTGTCTCGGTGTGAAGGTAGGAATCTCCCTTCGAAGCCTCAGGAACACTTGTTGCAAATAAGAATGAGTCCTAGGCATTTTGTGGCTCAGGCCTAGCACTTTGGCTACCTCGTAGGCCTTGTCTTGTATTCTGTGGAGTTCCCATGGTGCCACAGTGTATCCACCTTATTTGTGGATTACTTGAAAAAGGATCAAAGAAATGAATTTGGTCAAAGTGATCTCATGAGATGAGTTAGCAATGGCGCACAAGCTTGGATGGTGAGTAGAATACTTACAGAACATCTAGAACTTATAACGGAGTGGGGCAACGAGCTAAAACATGCCAAGGGACACTGAAGACCTTGCGACGGGATGTTTTAAAGAATTATTGTGTCACATCTGTGTGAGGTTATGATCTGAGGTGTGTGAGATGAAACCAACAAGAATTGCAGAGGATGTATGGTACGATTATCTTGATTACTCTCAATTTCCCCAGCCTCCATAATGAGCTAATGATGGTTGATGCACTTGCTGATGCCAATTCTGTTTAAGAAACCTACCTTGACCTGAAGCATTTAACGACTCCCCTTATGACAGTATCCGATACTTTTGGAACCTACTCATACTTTTGGCACATGTTCAACTTTGACATCCTTTCCCAACCCCAAGGGCCAACTGACCACTAGAGTGACTTTGAATCTCTTGTTTTTCGAACCTGATCTCACATGCTATGGAACACGTATATAACCCACCCTAACTAAAGAAAATGGAAACACTAATAGGAATGGTGCAGGTAATCCGAAAGGTTGCAGAGAAAACGTAAGTATCAAACAATCGGGATTAACGAACTCTACAGGTATGCATCGGTCTATTTTCTTCCCGCTTACGTTTTTACATATATTTTGTTGAGTATTGTTTTGTAATAAATTTCTATATGAGTTTAATTTCGATTGGTGGGAAATATCCCTCCGAATATCGAGAAAAATCAGCTCCTTAACCTCACCAAGAAATACTATAAAAAATGAATCCGAAGATCAACAGGAGATGGAGGATATCAGACTCCTCGAGTTCGGAAACCACGAAAAATTCGTTGACTTGTGCGACATAGTCGAATCGCATACCAAGCAAGGTGTATTATGGGCCAAAGAGATAGTGAAGGTGACCGACACAATGCTAGGAAAAGTGAAAATATTTATGGAACATTTGATCAGATCTCAGACTGTGCTACAACAGTTAAACACCATTCTAGTGAAGTACTGAGCACATGCGGTGGAGGTCAGAGGCATTTACGTGGCTTCGATGGAGAAACAAAGATTTCCATGGTCCTAAAATTGTGACGAGTTGTTTATCAGTTGGTCAGAGTATGAGAAAATTCACCCTTTTGAAGGGATATCTTGAGTTGAATGTTAAAGATACCGTTAGAAGAAGATGCCACATGGTGAATTATGTTTTGTTTAAACTACACTTAGCCGTTATTTTCAGTTGAATTTTATGTTATAAATAAGAACATCAACCAATTAGCAAGGGGTCAATGGTTGTTGCAATAACTCTTTCTTTGTAGTTGTTAAGAATTATTTTGAGGTTGCCTTTGAATTGAGAAGAACTTCTGGACCAAAGACAAAGTTATTTTCATCAAATGCATGTGATTGGACATGGAGAAGAACTATTTCCTATCTCGTTTCATGAATGATGCTATAATGAGTAAGATCTATTTAATCTATTGTCAAGTTATTTGGTGAAATATTTTGTTGTTTTTTACTTTAATGATGAAGATTAATCGTGGTGTTATTATGTGATGGATGATTAAGTAGGTAAATTATTTTTCTTGCCATTGTCTTATCGCATAAGTGTTTTATTTATGGTAATTAGTTTCTCAGACAATAATTGGATGCTCACATGGTTAATGTATTAGTACTAGGCCTGTGGTATAAAATTGTTGTCTGCATGCGTGAGTAGTGGGTTATCCCAAGTTTAGCCTCTTCCCGAGTATTTAGAACTTAATCCTGTTTTTTTTTTGCCAAGTTGGTTTATACTGGCTTACATCTCATATCAGTCCCACCCAAGAGAAAATACAAAAAGAGATAGTCCAAAATAAAGGAAGATCCTTCAAAAGAAAACATAAATCCCATCGATAAATTGGTCGTATCGCAAGATCTAGAGAACCATTCCACTATTGAACATTGCAGAGTCTAATTGGGCCTCAATGGCGGGTTTGGTTCCTACTGTTGAATCAAGGGATTTAGGACCCATCAATAGAATTGGTGCTAGAACGAGGGCCTAATAATGAATGGTTGGATATATATTTTACATAGTATTTTAAACAGTCTATAGATTCAAAACAAACCACATGCATTGCTAGTTATTTCCAATACAACCCACACACGCTGAGTACTCTTGGAACGAGTAACTCACTCCATCCCAAGGAAGAATATTTTCACCCTGAAATACCTTACGCTCTTCCTCATGAGGAAGTAAATCAATTCAGAAGAATCACAAGAGCATACACCCGATAGATCAGTGCGTTGTTCTTAGCTCCGATAATTCCTCGAAGAAAACAACAAAGTAGACTAATGGTTATTACTCCCGACGAGGTTTTCTTGCACTTGGTAGAAGACTTAATAGATTTCACAATCACCAAAATCTAAGATCGTCTTGATTTGATACCCAAAATGCCAGTCGATGACGTCTCTAAACCAAACAATTTTTTGGAAGAGGAGGAGTATAACTCAGAGTTTGAAGATATGGAAGGAAACAATGACCATAATGAAGAAAGGGGGAACCCCCCTCTAAACAATCAAACCTGGTTGGCCAAATATGCTTTGTCCCTCCCAAGACTGGTCCATAACCTTCCCCAACATCTAGAGAAGTTGCTTCCTAAGTTGGATCCTGAAACCTTAGGATTACCGTAAGATCATATGAAGAAATTTATACTAGAGATTAGAATTATGAACATCCAGCATGAGGACATAGTTTGCAGGCTGTTCCCATACACTTTTGAGAACTTAGCCTACACGTAGTATTTTAACTTACCTGTAGGATCCATAACTAGATGGACAAAGTTTCAAAAATATTTTCTAGATAAATTTATAGAAGAGACTAATACGGGAGCTCTGATGGCTGAGTTGTTCGCTGCCACCATGAGTTTGAAAAAGAAGGTTAAATATTTCAATCAAAGGTTCATGACCATCTTAAAAAAATTCCATCCCGAAGGCAAACGAATGTAGGAGTTGCAAATCAAATTATACACTAATGCGCTCCCAACTTCTATTTCCATGTTTCTGAAGAGGGCCACCAAACAAGCCTTAGCTGAGAATTTTGAAGAAGATAAAATGATATAATTCCAAATGAAAGGGTGTAAATAAGTCCAGGTGTCTTTAGTTAAGAAAGAAGATCAACCTCCTCTTAGGAGAGGACTCCTTCTGACTAGACCGCCAGGGAAACAAGAAGAACAGATTCCCGACAAGGGTAATGGAGACATAGAAGATCTACAACGTATGGTTAAGAAATTATCAAACATGATCATAGACATGAAGAGAAACACAGGGGAAGGAAACCAAGGCCAAAGGCCCTATAAGGCTTTCTTTAAAAGGAACTCGCCATTCAAATCCATTGAACCTCCCCCATCTAACATAAATATCGATTTGAGGAATGTTGCATCTGATTCTTTATGCACTTATCATTAGGAAAATCACTCTGAAAGAGACTTCCCTCAATGGGTGCATGCCATGAATTTGATGGCCAACCAGTCTTTAGACAAGGTTTCCCTAACTGAACAACCAATAAATTCAATTATGAATGTTGCTGACTGGGAAGAGATTGACCCACCAGAAGATACAACCATGCTGATATGGGATCCTGACCTAATTATGCCTTTCGATGACCTATTTCAGGTTTAGGAACCACTTGCAGAGATCTCAATTGTGAAAACTAGAAGTAAAGGGCCTCCTGTCTCAAAGGATCCTACTACCACTCAAACGTCATGAGAAACATGAACTCCCTATCACCAAAAAACACATTTTTCTCCCCGTAAGAAACCTATTAGCATCCATAGAGGAGAATCTCCCAAAATAGAGTACAATGTAGTTGAAGATCTGAAGAAGTTGAAGGCTTATATATCGGTTATGGACATATGAAAAATCCCTCAACAAAAAGATTTCCTGCTACAAGCATTTAAATCACTAGAAAACCCTATGACAAGCAATGAGCAACAAAGAAATCGAACCTCCACAAATCTAGTAAATAAACCAATGGTGAATACCTGCTTAGAAGATAAGAAGGGAAAACCTTTTGTCCCACCATTTCTCTTAACGTTTGAAGTCTTCAACAAGAACCTCCACAATTTTTTGGTATATTCAGGAGCATATTCCAACGCTATGCCCTTGTCTATTTGCAAAACATTAAATGTCATTCCTCTCAAGAGAGATAAACATGTGATACAACTAGAAATAACCCAAGTCAATTTCATGGGGGAACTCAGATATGTAATGATCAAAATTACGACACATCCTAAGTTTGTGCAAGTGATCGACATCATTGTAGTAGACATCCCAGAGGCCTATGGGTTATTACTAATTTGAGATTGGTCTAAGAAGTTAAATGGGTACTTTAGTATAGACTGGGCACACCTTTGGTTACCACTGAAGGTACAAGAATATGATCAGGATCGATAGGGAAAGATACCTTAAAGATATAGTCATTGATCTAGAAACCCTGAACAAACCCTCATCCACAGATTTCCCCATGATGGACAATTATTCTTGCAATTACCACTTAGAAAATTTTTATCCTCTCTTATTAATGTCCCTCTCACTCAAAACTCTAAATTTTTTTTTCAAGAGAAGTCATCGATACCAACAGAAGACACCCTCTTCTTTCAAGACCCTACGCTAGATATTACAAAACAAAAGATAGGGGATCAAGAAAGTAATAAGAAAGAGGAAAAAGGTGATTGTCATTCAAAAATTTGGACCATATACTTTGATGGATGTAAATCACAAGAGGGATCAGGGGCAGGGTGCATCCTCATTGATCCAAAAGGTAAACATCATTTCTTGTCCTGTAGACTAGAATTCGAATGCACCAATAACACCACCGAGTATGAAGCTCTAATACAAGGGTTAAAGAAAGCCATAGACTTGAACGCCAAAGAATTGAAAGTTTTCAGAGACTCGGAGATTATCGTTAGACAAGTAAGGAATACTATACATTGTAATTCCTTGCACCTAAATAATTATCAACAGGAAGTATATAGGTTAATAGAGCATTTTGAAGCTTTCAATATCATCGCGACCCCAGAGAAAAAAATATCCTTGCTGATTCCCTAGCCACAACTGCTTCAAGGTTGTCACCTTTGGAATATTATGAAGCCTCCTGATTCACTTTGGAACTACTCTACAAAGAATCGGTGCCTAACAATATTTCTAATTGGAAAGTCTTTGAAGGAGATGAACAGATCATAAACTTCCTGACTAACCAAGAAAATTTTAAAGATTTGGCCATCGACGATGAGGTATTCCAGGAGAAATCGACAGAAACTAATCCTCGGATAGGCCAGCCTATTGACATATCAAAATGTCACACCATCCTAAAAGGGTTAGTTAATATAGAAAATTTGTTTGAACCGAAAAAATGATTTACGGGGCCTAAACACGCAAAGACCGGTAGCTCCTGTCCCTTGCATGAAAATATAAATATCCAAACCCCATAAAACCCAAAGAATGTGAATCTCAGCAAGACTATGTCTAAAGAGGAAAGAAATGCATATCTCAAATTGTTTAGGCAATATCAAGATGTCTTCATGTGGTCCTACCAAGATCTGAAAATTTATGACACCCGTATCATTTAACACACTATACTATTAAAACCTAAGGTGAAACCCTTCCAACAGAAGCTTCGAAAGTATCACCCATCCCTGAAACCTCTTATGTATCAGGAATTAAAGAAAATTTTAGATGGAAAGATCATATTCTAGGTTAGGCATTCCGTGTGGGTAGAAAATTTAGTTCCTGTGAGGAAAACGTCTGTAGAAATTTGCTTATGCGTGGATATTAGGAACCTCAACAGAGCTTCAAAAAAGGAAAATTACCCAGTCCCACCAATGGAGAAAATCCTTCAAACCATGTCTAGCTCAAATATTTTCTCTCTACTGGAAGGTTTCTTAGGTTACAACCAAGTCCTAGTTTCAGAGGAAGATCATTTGAAAACTACCTTCTGGACCAAGTGGGGAACCTTCGCTTATAAATCAATGCCTTTTGGGTTAATCAACGCAGGGGAAACCTTCGAAATGGCCATGGATGTAGAATTTTAGGGACTAATCAACAAGTGTGTTGTAGTGGATCTAGACGATGTAACTATGTATTCAAAGAATAGAGAAGAGCACATCCAACACTTAACTAAAATTTTTGAAAGGTGTACGAGATACGATATATCATTAAACCCCAAGAAAACTATTTTTGATGTCGGGGAAGGTAAGATGATAGGCCACATTATATCTCAATTAGGAATTCTCATAGACCCATGAAGGATTAAGGCCATAGATCAACTCTTGTTGCCTCACAACAAGAAAGATATGCATTTTTTTTTCAGGAAAATCAATTTCGTGAGGAAATTCACTCCCGATTTCGTGGAAAATATCAAACCGTTACAAAATATGATTCATAAAGATGAAAAATTTAAGTGGGATAATGAACAAAAGGATGCTTTCAACAATATTAAAACTGCTATATCCCAGGCCCCTATGTTACGAAGTCTTGATTTCAATAGGGATTTCTTCCTCTATACTTTTGCCTCCGACCAGTCGTTAGCTGCAGTATTAACTCAGAAGGATGATGAAAACAATGAGGCTCTAGTGTCGTTCATGAGCACTAATATCCAAAGAGCTGAACTTAATTATCCTACGGTTTACAAATAAGCCTATGCGGTATATAAGGTAGTAAAGCACTTCAGGTCTTACATCCTTAAGAAACACACCAAAGTGATTGTGCCTCACCCTGTGGTGTGATCCTTGTTTACTCAGAAAGAGATGGGGGAAAGAAGAGGGAATT
Source organism: Picea engelmannii (assembly GCA_009831015.1). Taxonomy (NCBI): domain Eukaryota; kingdom Viridiplantae; phylum Streptophyta; class Pinopsida; order Pinales; family Pinaceae; genus Picea; species Picea engelmannii. The sequence continues at coordinate 973,533 of ML786058.1, read as the reverse complement.
GGATGGTAGTGGTCCAAGAATTTGATCTAGATATAAAACCTGCCAAACTAGTTAAAGGTCAAGGGTTGTGCAAATTCATAGCTGAAGCCCAAGACCAAATAAATGAAGATTTCGGATGTGAGAATGAAATGGCATTATGTTTTGGTGAAGCTTCATACATTTCCCCAGGGATAGAGTCTTGGTATGAGAATTCAACTTATCTCCTACACCATGGGACTTGTCCAGAAAATATCAACCCTAGGGAAAGGAGAGATCTCAGGTTAAAGTCTACACAATATCGCCTCATAAATTCGGTACTCTTTCAGATTAATTATGATGGATTACTTTTAAGATGTCTCGAACATGAAGATGTAGAAAAAGTTATGAAGGAGATCCATGATGGCCCTGCCGGTGAACATTTCGTAGGAAACACCACTGCTTATAATATACTGAGAGTTGGCTATTATTGGCCCACCTTGTTCAAATATGCTCACACCTACACTAGGAACTATAAAAATTGTCAAATAAGCATTGGGAGGGAGAAGAGAGAAGTAATCCCACTCCAACCAGTGACTGTCTCTAGGTCTTTTAGCAATGGGGGTTGGATATAATAGGAGAAATTACACCTAGTTCCTCGAAACAACACAAGTATATACTTACTGCCACTGATTATTTCACAAAGTGGGTAGAGGCCATCCATATGACTCATGTAAATGAGAAGGTGGTGATCCAATTAATAGAACAACAAATGATCACAAGGTTTGGTGTCCCTTCTGTTCTAGTTTTTGATAATGCATCTTATTTTTATTCCACTCTATTGACAGAGTTTTCTCTAGACGGTTATAACTAGGCACTCTGCAAATTATTATCCATAGGGAAACAGGGTGGCATATTCAACCAATAAGAACCTAGTGAGAATATTAAAAGAGACGGTTGCAGATAACGAAAGGAATTAGCATGATCTACTCCATAACGCTCTATGGGCCAATAGTGTCACACCCAAGGAAGTTATAGGAAATTCCCCATAATTTTTTCTTTACGGATAGGAAGCCATTCTCCCAAATGGGATTTATCTTCCATCTCTTTAACTAGCTCAAGATTCCAATGGGGAACCCTCATTGGTCATACAACAAATAATTGTTACTCTCCTCATGCTAGAAAAAGAGAGAGAAAAGGCTAAGTCAAATTTTCTAGCTCACGCCCGCAGGGGTGTAGACTGATTGGCAAGTGTCGTGTAAATGGAAGGAAATATGTAAAAAGAGGTTTCAAGGTCGATTCTCACCCTGATTTACTCGGAGGGCGTGCTTGTGGGATGTGTGTTTCTCCCTAGGGGTTATAAGGAAGCTGACAGGATTCGACCCCATGTCATGCGAGTATGATACTGCCGTTGTTACCGATTCCCCTAGTTACAAAAAAAAAAAAAAATTCTAGCTCACCAACAGATAGTGAAAAGATGGTTTGATAAGCATAAGGCTAACGCTTTTTTTTTTGAAGTAGGAGACTTAGTCCTAAAATGGGATAGAGAAAATGAGCCAAAAGGGAAGCATTCTAAGTTTCAGAACCCGTGGATTGGACCTTTCCAGGTGACCAAGAATATTGGGGTAGGAACTTATCAGTGACAAAATCTGAGGGGGGAACTTGATGCCCTCCCAACAAATGGCCAAGCCCTCAAACAATATTTCAACTAATAATAATAATAATAAATAAAAATAAAAAAATGAATGAAAGTTTTTTGTGTTTTGTATGAATGTTGTCATGATTACAAAATGCATTTTTTGTTGTTTTCTTTTTCTTTCTGGATTTTTATGCTTTTGAAAGTTGTGTTTAGCAAGGAAATGGCTAACCTCGAATCATGCAACATAGAGAACTCTGTTCCTAACTCATCGCTCATATAAAACACAAGAAGGATCGAGGAGCTTGCGGTTGCTTTGAGGAGTCCTCTATCTAACCTGTGCAAATGAACAACTTCAGATAAATGTCCTAAGTGTTTTCTTAGTGGATTGGTAAGACCTTAAGGGAAAGAAGGAAATATGGAAATGACTACATGAACCTTGAACATAAAGATAACAAAGGATTCACCTTAACCATCTCACCTTGAAAAATAAATAGATATCATCCTCTCCCACTCGCTTGGGGCATCATGGTGGAAGAAAGTTGATATTATCAAAAGAGTGAACAGTAGGAGAGGGTATGCAAATATCTTTGCCAAGGCTATGGATGCTCACTGGCAGTAGAGCAAGGTCTGTGATGTCGGGGTGAATCCTTCGGAGCTATGGATGCTTGCTGGTAGTGAAGAAACACCAAAGAAAGTGAGTAGAGGTAACTAAAGGCTCCATTCCAGTGAATTCCTTACTAGACTTTTGTAAAAGGGTCATGAGTCAAGGTTACAGGAAACGAAGGAGGAATAAAGTTTAAAAAACCCACAGGAAGACCAGAAAGCATTAACCAGATAATTTCAAATTGCAAGGGTAAAAGAGGCTCTGATTTAAAAGCCAGTAAGGTTCTCCACAAACTTTTGTATTAGCCGAGCATGAAGGAAGAATACATATTTTTCTTTCACTCAGTGAATCTCCATTTGTTGAGCACTCAACACACCCTAAAAAGTCTATGTCAAATTTCACTTTTTGGGTACCACTTGATCTTTTGGCATTGTCTAATATGAAAAATGTGTCCTTTGATTATCATTTTTTATTCTCATTAAGTCTTTAAAATCTTATTTGGACATGTGAAAACCATCAACTTAAAAAATAATATCTAAATTAGAGAATTGACAGTCAAAGATTTCCTGGATGCGCTTAAGGAATTTGGCATCGGAAAGGATTAACCATGAAATAAAATTCTAGAGAGACCAAAAGTTTCTGAGTCCTGATCTTCATCGGCATCAGTAGATGTGAGATTTATTTCGCAACAAGTATCACTAAGAATATCACCATGTTGGACACACCTACCACACTTAGAGGGGGGTGAATGAGTGTGGGGTTCTTTTTCCCAAAACTTCCCTCTTCCACAAAAAATCATCAATTAGCATTCAACATTTATTCATTACCCATTGTTTTCATTTATAACCATTTATATGTGAGCACATATCAACAACATATATCAACAATATATCATCAACAAGTCATCACCACAATGAACACAGAGAACAGAAGATGTATGTACAATTTTCTTTTTATTACGGACTACAATCCTTGGGGTTTATCAACAACAACTGAATAGAGTACAACTCTACAAGAGAACCAGCTCTATATGCAAGAATCATCTTGCATTCTCAGCACCAACTGAGATGAGGCAACAATCCTCAACAGATATCAATCTGTACCATAAACAAGAGCATCAATCCTGCACCAACCTGTGCCAAACAACCTGTAATCAACCTGTACCATAAACAAATGCATCCAACCATGTACCAAGTATATACCAATCATGTTTCAACCACTCATCAACAATGACTCATCAATATGTACCAACATCATGAACTATACACCTCATGTATGTGCCAACTCATCAACTACTTGTCTCAACCATGTACTCAACATGTACCTCAACCAAAAGACCTCATCAATTTCATCATCAAAATCTGATTTGTAGCTCTGTAATAGACCTGGTGTTTCTGATCACATTTCTTCAAACCTTCATTAACTTTAACAACAAGAAACTAGCATTTTCATCAAACTTTTCTTTAGTCTCACATGCCTAGTTTTGGATTAGTCAACAACCCTAACTTGAAGTAGTCATAACTTTGAACTTGTAATGTATAAAGATCTGAAACTGATACAAAATGTTCTTCAGTGTTTTTTGTGCAATTCCTCCAAGTGGCACTACTTGGAACCTCTCAGAAAAGGAGTTATAGAAAAAATGACATACCTTGCTGAATTCTGGCTTATTCTAGAGAGCGTCCTTGTAGAGAGTTCCCCACACAAAATATTTGATGAAATGATCTGAAACTGTTAAAAAAAATACTAAAGCCTTTAACCTAACCGACACATTTGGTCTCACTGAATTTGGATCTGTTATGAAGAAGTTATGACGTTTTTACCCGAAACACCTGATTTTGACTAGTTTCAGGACTGGCCACAAACCCTATTTTCCACAGAGTGT
>ML786058.1:943859-963375 GCA_009831015.1 Picea engelmannii | reverse complement strand
CATCGATCCATCTTCATCATGTATCAATGACAACTCATTGATCCATCTTCATCTATGCATTCTCATCAAGGATAATACATATTATATTACATCAATCATCAATCAATCAATCCTTTGACATCAATCAATCACTTGACATCAATAAGTGACATCAATCAATCAAACCATTGGCATCAATGACAACATGATCCAACACACCGATGAATGATTCCTTCATCATCAGTGAAAGACTAAGAGAGTAAGTGCTCACGAAGAATGAAGTGATATCACCGATCCTCTACTTTCGAAATGTTTTCGGTATCGAGGATTTTTCAAGGGGGGGATGGTTAACATATAAGGAGGATGTGTGGTAGGTTTATTTCCAAAATCCGGTCTCTGATACCTTTTCAAAATCGACAATCCATAGTTTATCTTTAAGCACTTGACTTGAGCAAAACCCCGAGCCTGACCATTACCCGTAATCTAAGTTCCCAGTCATTTGTACCCTGTATCCTGAGTCAGTGCTGCCACATTGGTACCGTACGATGAAATCAATTGGCATTGATGGTTTTTCATAGAAGGATATTAATAAAGAAACAAAGCAAATCGAAGAAACACTAAGTGTAAAATTGGGGCTAACTTACAAAAAAAATGTAGACAAAGAACATAGTATACACATACCAAGAGAGAAAAGGATGCGTTTAATCACTATAACTAGAGCCCATTCATAAAAAATTTGAGACTTTATATATATTATATTTCCATCAAGCTAGGGTTACATAGAGTTTACACTATCTACACCTTTTGGTCAACCAACCCAGTTACATTAATAAAACAAAATTCTCCTTACAGAAGGGAAAATTATCAAAGTTCTACATCGCATAAGAGAATGCAAAAAAGAGTTCGCTAATCATGCCTCTTTTGTGTGCAGACTTTCTTCCCGACTACTTCGCACTCTATGAGGTGTTTTCATCTTTCGTTCTTTCAACACTCTTTGCACCTCGCATAGCTGGATGATTGTATCCTGTGCCTCCCAAAGTTTCCTCTTGAGCCAGGTTGTGTTTCGTTCATGACCTTGTGGTGCTGAAACCTCAAGGGTATTTTCCACCAACTCCCATTGTAGTTCTCTATTTTCCTGGTAGATTTGAACTATGGTGAGTTTTGCCTGCTCTAGCTTCTGACTAGGTGCTCGAACATTAGAACTAGAAGCTTTTGTCCTTTTGATTTGGCTCCCGCTTCCTCGAATTATCATTTTGACCGGCTCTAGTCGGATAGTGCACATCATGAATTCCTCAACAACTGATCATGTGCACGACTCAATCGGGATTTGGCTTTCCCCTCCCACTTATTTATTCTTTCTGGGCCTTCCTCTCCTTCACGGTATCTACTGCAGAGGAAGAGTGACTTCCAACTTGTGTCCTTCTAACGTAACTTCTTCCACTTCAGTGTCTACAAGGGGTGATACTATAATCTCTGCGCGAAGGTAGGAATCTCCCATCGAAGCCTTGGGAACACCCAATGCAAATAAGAATGAGCCACAAACATTTTATGTCTCAAGCCTAGTGCTTCGGCTGCCTCACAGGCCCCGTCTTGTATTATGATGAGTTCCCATGGTGCGACAATGTATCCGCCTTATGTGTGGATGACTTGAAAAAGGCTCAAAGTAGAGAATTTGGTCAAAGTGAGCTCACAAGATGAGTTACCAATGGCACACAAGCTCAGTTGGTGAGTAGAATACTTACAAAACATCTATAATTTATAATGGAGTGGGGAAGCAAGTTGAAACGTGCTAGGGGACACTGAGGACCTTGCGACGAGATATTTTAAAGAATTAATGTGTCACATCCATGAAATGGTATGATCCAAGGCGTGTAAGATGTAGCCAATAGAAATTTTGGAGGATGTATGGTACTTATCTCGATTCCTCTCAATTTCCCCAGCCTCCATAATGAGCTAATGATGGTTGATGCACTTGCTGATGCGAATTCTGTTTGAGAAACCTGCCTCGACCTGAAGCATTTAATGACTCCCCTTGTGATAGTATCTGATATTTTTGGAACCTACTCATACTTTTTGCACATGTTCGGCTCTAACATCCTTTCCTGACCCCAAGGGCCAACCGGACACTGGCGTGACTTTGAATCTCATGTTTTTTTGTACCTGATCTAGCATGCTATGGAGCTTGGATATAACCCACACTAAATGAATAAAATGGTGGCGCTAACAAGAAACAATACATGTAATTCGAAAGATTGCAGAGAACACGTAAGTATCAAACAACCAGGCTTAGCGAACTCTATAGGTTTGCATCAACCTATTTTCTTCCCGTTTACATTTTTTCATATATTTTGTCGAGTATTGTTCTATAAGAAATTTCTAAACGATTTTAATTCCGATTGGAAGAAAAGATCCCTCCGAATATAAAGAAAAATTGGATCTGTAACCTTGCCAAGAAATCCGAGAAAAACTGAATCTGAAGATCAAAAGGTGATGAAGGATATCAGACTCCCCGAGTTCGGTAACCCTGACAACTTCGTCGAGTTGTGCGACATATTCAAATTGCATACCAAGCAAGGTGTAGTATGGGCTTAATAGATAGCGAATGTGACTGACACAAAACCAGGACAAGTGAAAATATTTATGGAACATTAGATCAGAGCTCAGACTGTGCTACAACAGTTAAACACTAGTCTAATGAAGTATCGAGCACATGCGATGGAGGTTAGAGGAATTTATGCAACTCCAATGGAGCAACATAGATTTCCATGGGCCCAAACTTGTGATGATCTGTTTATCAATTTGTTAGAGTATGAGAAAAGATACCCTTTTGAAGGGATATCTTGAGTTGACTGTTAAAGAAACTGTTAGAAGAAGATGCCACGTGGATATTTGTTTTTTGTTTAAACTACACTTAGCCGTTATTTTCAGTTGAATTTTATGTTATAAATAAGAACATCGACCAATTAGCAAGGGGTCAATGGTTTTTGCAAGAACTCTTTCTTTCTTTTTGTTAATAATTATTTTGAAGCTTCCTTTGAATTGAGAAGTCCTTCTGGACCAAAGACAAAATTATTTTCATTAAATGCATGTGATTGGATGTGGAGAAGAACTATTTCCTATCTCGTTCATGAATGATGTTGTAATGAGTAAGAGCTATTTAATTTATTGTCAAGTTATTTGGTGCAATATTTTTTTGTTCTTTTCTTTAATGATGACGATGAATCATGGTGTTATTATGTGATGGATGATTAAGTAGGTGAATTATTTTTCTTGCTATTGTCTTATCGCATAAGTGTTTTCTTTCTGGTAATTAGTTTCTCAAATAGTAATTGGATGCTCACATGGTTAATGTATTAGTACTAGGCCTGTGGTATAAAATTGTCATCTGCATGCTTGAGCAGCGGGTTATCCCAAGTTCAGCCTCTTCCCCAGTAGTTAGAACTTATTCCTATTTTTTTGTTGCCAAGTTGGTTTATACCGGCTCACATATCATATCGGTCCCACCCAAGAGAAAATACAAAAAGATATAGTCTGAACTGAAGGAAGAGCCTTCACAAGAAACATAAAGTCCATCGATAAATTGGCCGGATCGCAAGATTTGTAGAAACATTCCACTATTAAACACTGTAGAGTCTAATTGGGCCTCGATGGCGAGTTTGGTTCCTACTGTTGAATAAAGATATTTACGACCCATCAACACCTTCTCAAGACAAAGGATAGCTTTACATCATTAATGGTCATAAGGGTGACGAAAATAATGTTTAACAATAGGTCCTAGGACAAATATAAAAATACCCCTGTTAACTAACAAGCTCTCATTTTTTCCCAGCCATAGAATAATCCTAATTTCCAACTCTTTTTCCCCTTAATCCTGCACAACCCAAATAAATGAACCTCTTTGTCTACCATGTAGTCCTTCAGGATGTTCCATTTCTCTCCAGGGCTCCAATGCTACTAGTAAAGAAATATCCCTGTTAGAAGCTCATGTAACCATTTTTCTCAATTAAATCCAATATGGACAAATAAAATAAAAATACTTAGCCCCTTAAGTGTTACATGTCAAAATTCCTTACTTTGATAATGTCACATTCTCATTGTCGCAAGTGTCGCACTTTTGTCACAAGTGTCATAAATGTCACATTTTTGTCCTACATATGTCACATTGTGAACGACACCATGGAAACACTTGGTACTCCTCTAGAACGTGTTGGAAGGGGAAACCATATCATTAGACAAACTAAGAAAAATGTTTTTCCTTGAGAAATCATCATCTTAATGAACTTTTGGAAAATCAATGCTCCCCTGTTCATATGCAGGGAGCACTAGCAGTCTCTGTCTATCTAGTAGGGAATGTTGCCGTGCTTTGTTTCCAGTTCTGAGGGAGCGGTGATTGGTTGAGAGAACCATGGGAATAAATCCACCTTATCTCTAAAGAAAACTAGAGATGATCCAAGTTGGTTTGTCTTGAATCCAAGCTTCAGGTTGCATCTAAAGGATATGCCACAACTGATGGAGTCATATCCTCAAATTATTCCAAATATAACTAAGGTGGTTGAGCCTCTCAAAACCTATAAAAGGAGGCATTCTCATGGTGAAGAGAGGGGAATAATCAACAAAAAGTATTTTCATTTTGATCATGTATCTTTCGAGCAAGGGGTTGGACAAAGAGGAATTGGAGAGGTTGTTGCAACTGCATCTATAGATTGTAAGTTCCTTGTAATGTTCTCATTAATATATGTTTGGACTATTTCCTTCAAGTTTGTGTATGGTTGCGTATACTTGTCTATTATTGATAAATTTGGTTTAAACTAATCTTGGTAGAGTAGGAAGTCTGTGTTTTCTTTGTTGTCCCTTGGATTGCATATATCATTAAGGAGATTGACGATCAAGTTTAGTCTGGATTAAGCGAGGAAAAGCTTCAGAAAAAGGCACATCATACTTTCTTCCTATTTTTCCTTTGACTAGTTTAACTACATTTAAAGGAATGTTAGTATCCAATGTTAGCATCTTTTTGTCTTGGTAGTAGGGGTCTAGAATCTAAGAGGATATTCACCTGTCCACAAGGGAATTTTATTACAACATAAATTGGCGACTCTACTGGGGAGAAAATCCTTCATTTTTTGTTTATTTCCTTGGTTTTGTCTTTTATTTTTGGTCATATTTAGATCCTGTTTGTTGTATTTTCTCTTCTATACATCTATTGTCATTACTAAAGTTGTCTCACAGAGACTATTGATCAAACTTCCTAAGTTTTTCATTTTTTGGGTTGCTCCCATTTTTTTCCTCAGAAACCCATGCACTCTCTAGTTACAACCAGAGCGTTGATTTCCTAATCGACACTCCCCTATAGTGTGTTAGGGATCACTATAGCACTCTGGTGTTGTTATAGCCAGGGTGCTAATTTTTACTCATCTTGAAAAATTGTCGACTTCCTTTGTATTGGGTGTGATTTTTAGGTATTTCCTTTTAACTCAAAACTTGTTTTATCATTTTATGTCTTTTGTTAGACCTGCAACTTGCTTCTTTTAAAACATTTTGATATTTGATTGGATTTTATTGTATTTCCTTGTCGTAAAAACACCCTTTTTCTTCATATTTTGGGTTCATTTTGATGCCTTTTCATTCATCTGATCAATTAAAGATTGTTGCAAGGAAACTCAAGGATCTCTTTACTATTTTAATTGATCTCTGATCTTCATATATTTCCATAAAATTTATTAAGTGTGTTTTGTTGTTTTTGGAAACTTTAGCTTGTTTTTTACCTCTTATTGACTGTTGTGAGAGTGCCTTTTGTTTGTGTGATTCCTTCTTCCCATTGTCTAAATATGCAATGTTGCAATTATTTTTATTTTTGACATAATATGCATTAAACTAAATCAATTCGCATTCATAATCAAATGAAAGGATACTTTTTACGATTGGTTTTTGGATACCGAAAAATATTTCTTTATAATTTATCACTTAAATGGATTCTTGTTGAAAACAAATTGCATGAAAATTTTTCATTCTTGTGTTTGGTAGTGAAGGAAAGAAAACTCTTCTCCTTCTCGTAAATATAATTTCATCGAAAGAAAACATTTTCTTATGATTCTTTTACTTTTTTTGGATTCAAGTCGTGTAACACCCTGTTTCCCCCAGCTTGGAAATGTAACTGGACTAGCCAAGAACTGTGGAAAAATCATAAATGTGAATATGTGATGTAAATGGACCTTGAGGAAAAGGTCAATGAATGTGAATAACATTTTGAATTTATTGCAGGACTGTTGAGAGGAGATGTGCAAAAAAGAGACCACGATGGCAGTGGAAGGCACCTAAAAAGGTGGCATTAACTTCCACCGAGAATTAATACCGTATTTGGACTCCACTGGCCCGGAGAACCAAAAGTAGCTCGCTGGGCCCGAATTTAATGTCTCACAGGCTGGTAGGTGGATGGATTAATGAGGGATGGGATGGTTAACCGCCCATCCGTAGAGCCATCAGGACTGACCAAACGCGAGGGTAATCGCGCCACACACAACCTCTCAAGAGGATAAGGCGTAAGGTATAAGCGATTGGGGGGGCAGACATGAGGGGAACTCTGGAATTACGTAGAGTGAGTGATAGCAGAGAGGAAGGATTGCAACCTTCACTTCTGGCCACTGGCATATAGAGAGATGTAGTCTCATAACATCGTGGTCTCGACTCGGGGGTAGCTAGTGGTAAATCCGCTGGGAGTCGCTACGCCTACGGTTGGGTGGAAATGAGCACTGCTCTCAGTATTTGCACTCATTTCTAGTGTTATTTTTGATAAGTGTTTTACATATTGCATCTTGAAATTCATATACTGACATATATGCTCTTAGAACTGTGAAATTGTGAATGATTACAGTGTAAGAATGTCTATGCAGTGTTTTGATAATAAATAATAGATATATGCTTATAAAAGAAGAAACCATGCATGACTTATGTTGATAAATGAATTTAATTATGAATAAGTTGAACCAAGTCTGGCTTCCAGTCCATTCTCGGGAAGTTGTTTACCCTTATCTGTCTCCAGGGATGCCCCGGAATAAATCTCTTCACAAAGATTCCCTCCTTGGAAAGGTTTACCAAGAACTTGGAAAAAAGGACTTGAATGAGCAAGTCTTAACAATCCTGTACAAGGGGGAACGACCCTCTTAAAATCCCGAAGTAGAAGCATAGGGATAAGTATTGATCGATGGATGAGACCCCGTCGGAAGACCCATGGTCATTCACGACCATTAGATTGATGAAAGAAACAAGGGAGTTACATACCTTGCCCTCTTTTTCCTCTATCTTTGTGAATAGCAAGGAAATCAAGATCATAGACCCCCACGGTCCATGAGAACGTCAGGACCGTTGATTTTTCCACACCCATGAAGTAGTGGAAGAGTGCACAATGTGGGATAGATCTGAGCCGTTAGATCTTAGCTAGAAAAAACTCAACAACCATTGAATCTATTCAGAGATGCATGAGGGTTAAGCCCTCGTGAATAGGAGGTTGAAAGTCCCGACGAGAGGCTTGGCCATCAGGATATCGACACTCGAGAAGTCAGGAGTCACGATGACATGAGGTCGGGGATTTTCATAGTGAAAATCCTAGAATCAATATGAGTTGTCCATCATAGAAGGACACGTGGACAAGACCAGGAGCCCGTCGGCATTTCGGGGATCAAAGGGACAAGTTGCAGGAGCATTTTGGCAGTGGAAACTCTGAAATAACGAGAAGCGATCAGGATCGTCCATCTTAGGAGGACGCGTGGCGACAATCGAAGAATGTGGGCAAAGTCCCGAAAGGAAATTCATCCATCGGGAAATCGAGAATCTTGTGGACAAGAAATCCATACACTTCGAAGTTGCGAAGTCTAGAATCTCGACAAAGTGAAAAGCATCCATTGTAGGGCCAACTGTCATTATATCGGCATATCGGGATTTGGCGGATCACGAATCCTGAGGACGAGTACGTTTCGGCAGTAGAAAGTCTGAAAACCCGACTGGAGATAAGGTTGTGGTCTTGTGAGATAGGGGTCACGTGGGCCAGGAGTTTAGCTAGGAGGGATAACATGTAAGGTACCACATCGGTGAATTGTCTCAGTGGGAATCATAGAATTGGGATTCCTGTTGACAAGAGTTTGGGATTTCCCATGGTGAAAACCCCGGAATAGATCTGAGCCATCCGATTGATGGAAGCCACATGTCGAGAGATTAACTGCATCGAGAAACCAGGGATCGAGGATTCGGGAGTCCCATGAGCGAGAGTCCGGATTCTCAAGATGATAAACCCCAATGAACGGATGAGATTCTTTTGCAGGATCTCAGGGTTTGTAATGACTGTTAGATGTAGAGATGAGATGTCAACATAAGCCAAGACATGAATATGCTTTAGGATAAGCGACAAGCAGATCTGGACGGCCAGAGTCCACCCGTCCAGATCTACAGTTGAGGTTCCATTCCGGAGCCCCCTTACTATTCTACCTTTAGAAGTAGGGGGGGGGGGGGTTCGGAATTAGATGCGCAACTCTTGAATGGCTGAGATTAACTCATCACGATCAACAACGCTCAAGTGGATTCCAGACCCCCTTGTCATTCTTCCTATAATGAGGGGGGGGGGTCCGGAATAATGTGAATTGTGAAGTGCCCCCCCCCCCTCCTGTCATGTCGACTACCATGTCGGGTTTCCCTTTCTGCCACATGTATTCCACTTAACCCCGCGAAGGATCCTGTTCTCATTGGCGGCTCTCTACCCCTGTCGGGATTTGTTCCAATTAGTCATCTACTGACCTGGTAGGGATTTGTCCCCATTGGTCGGGTGCTAGCCCTGTCAGGGTTCAATGGTTGCAGAGTCAAATGATTAGACAGTACTGTAGCACCGAGGTGTGAAATACAAATAGGTACTACATTCAATTGGAACCGAGAACATGACCCACGATCACATGGGAATGAAGAAGGAGAGAGAAAGAGCCAGCTTACGCTGAGCCTCCATGGATATTTAGGGGTTCTGGTCTGGCAGAAGACCAGAAAAAATTGATTTAGGTAGTGGGCATGTGACAAGTCATAACATCATTAGTTTCACTCCCATTCACTTTTTTGTAAATAACAACCACTAAAATCATTGCTAATTAAAAATCAATTTAGAAACCTTTTATTTTTAGATTATTTACACCAACAATAGACTAGGACTAGCGCTTTGGATTAGGTTATGAGAATAACTCTACAAATCATTCAATACAAACTTAGCATCTTGTGATAGGGAGAGTAAAATCCAATTTTGTATAAGCATAACAAGGATACCCCTCTCACACAAGGGTTTCACACGAGGTCGTGTTCAAAAGAGAAACAAAGATTATCCCTTCGAGGCTTAACCGTTCATAGTAGTAAGATCATATTTTGTGGGTTATTATTGAGGTCCAACTGTCTTCATTTTTACTCAGTGCTTCATGAATTCCAAATCTATTCAGGGTCCTCTGGAGTTCGACCGGTCCAGTTGTCCTCAATTCTCTTGAAGGATTTCCAACTTGTTATCCTGCCCATACATTCATACTAGATTGTCGACTGTACCTTCCCAGAGGATGACTGGGAGTTGGTGTCCTTAGTATCCATAATCGTTAGGGTTCTCACAAAAGGTGACAGTGAAGGGAAGTCTTCACTATACTTGGAACAGACATTGGTAACTCACTCGGGCTCCTTGGAGGTCAAATTAACGATTATTGTGTGGAGGCTTGCACCAAGGCGTAAGTCCATTAAGCAGGTCACCAACATAACTGATCCACCCACTCATATCCTATCCCCTTCTCAATTTGATCACGCGATGTTGGATTTTATCACTAATTAGTACAATCATTGAGAGAATGTATTGTTTGCTTGTTGGCTCTCCTAGATTTTTAGTGAGTGTTGTTTATTTACTTAATTGTTTTTCAAGATTGAGAATGTAGATGATAAAGGTCTTCATAGATCATTTAGGATGCAAGGGATTCCTTAAGAATGCTATGAGCCCTTACCTCCAAATTCACCTGAAGAGTTTTATCGTGAAGAGGTACAAAATCATTCAGATGATGGGAGAATTTCTACTCCTTTGTTATAAAATATTGAAAGTGCCTTGTTTATGGTTGAGGATCCCATTCCTCTTATTAACCATATGTCAGAAGTTCCTATCGATCCACTCCTTCTTCGATTAGACTCATTAGGTAACGTCATATAAGAAGAGTGTGCTCATCTGCTGTCGAGGCCATATATGGATACATAGATGGAAAACACACAACAAGATTATAATGATGAGTACACAACCCTTCTCTGGTCTGCTGACATGGTAAATCCACAATAGACACATGTTCGTTCAATATGGAGAACTCCATTGGGACGTGATCTTTATGAAAAAATCAATTTTAGTTGAACACCTTTTGACCCTCTTACCTCTACTGGTGCCAAGGAAGGATCATCTGATCATACTATTGACTATCCCTTCAAACAAGTAGTCAATAATGATGCTACATTAGTACAAGTCCAAAGTAACACTGGAGCCATAATGCCTAGTCATACACAAAGTAATTTTATGGTTACTCCTACCACATGACCTTTTCAACCTACAACTCCTTATGTTCCACAAAATCCTATTGGAACACCTATACATCACCAAATGCAGAACCTTGCCATAAATGCACACTCAATTGGGGGCCAAATCCCGACTAGGGGGAAACCATCATCTAGTGGGCATGTCCCTCCTATGGGAAAAGCACCCTTATAGATACCCATTAGGGGGAAACTCCCTTTTATTGGTAAAACCCCAGGTTTCACTCAAGCTATGGTAGGGGGACAACCTTCTTTTTTTAGAAACCCTTCTCAATATTTTGGACCACCCCAAGGAGGTACGTTTCATCAAACTTATCAAGTAGGACCATCATAACCTAACCCATAAGGAGGAGTACAAAATCCCAATCATTCTAGATTACATTCTGGACAACCTTTCCCGGGTGTCCCGAATCGCACTTGGGGTCCTCAAGGACAATAATCTTATCCTCACCAAGGGTTAACCTTTTACCCTGCACAAGGACAAACTATCTACCCCCCTCAAGGGAAAACAATTTATCCACCTTATCCTAATAAAATGAACTATCCTCCCATAGAATAAAATGTTTATTCTCCCTAAAACCAACCGATTTTCCCTCCTTTCATGAATGTTCCTCAACAACAACCAAATATTTCCTACATTGTCCAACAACAATCATATACAGGAGGGCCTACTAGCTACAATTATCCATATCAACCATTTTATGGCCCTACTAGTTTCCCCATGCCACACCGATATAATTCTCACGTTAACTAACAACTACCATCCCTAGCCATGCAGGATCTACCAAATTTATCTTAGCTGAAAAATGATCCCATACTACATTTTCCTTTCTGGCCAGTAATTCCTGCTAAATTACCTTTTGACATCCCTAAATTTGACGGTAAACTTAGAAAATACCCAAACAACTATGTTATGACATTTCATTTATTGTGTTCATCAAACTCACTTATGGATGATTCTATCTGGTTCCATCTTTTCCAACTCACACTCACGGGCTAAACAACCAAATGGTACATTGAACTCCAACGTGGTACTTTTCAATATTTCAACTCCCTGGCCATGGATTTTCTCATGGATTTTCAATTACCCATAAATTACAAGACTAGTACAAAAATCTTGAATTCACTTTATCAAACTAACTCCGTACATATCTCTGATCACATTCATGAGTGGAGACGACGACGAAGGTTGATCAAAGCTACCATTCTTGACCAATTGTTTCCGGAATGGTTTACTAAATCTCTTTTACCCCCAATTGATCGTGACATCTCCATGGATGTTGTTTTCAATGAGGAGGAAGCCATTACTCACGCTCAATACCTGGATTTGGTTTATTCCCAATTCAGTGCACTGTATGATTTAATACCAAATGATCCCTGCATGTCCATCAATCCATCCAAATCATATTCCATAGCTCATGCGAATGGAATTATCGGTGCCATCAAAACCCAATATTCATCACAGTCATCTGACTCAACTGATCACTCTGTTTCTGCACCCATCACTGATTCGACTCCTCTACCTCCCCCCGACTCAAATATCTGAGGTGAATGCAGTCAATCTGCCTCTTCAAAACAATCTAGGGGAAAGAAGAAAATGAAAAATAAACCCAAAAAGAACAATAATAATAATGAAAATCCAAAATCACCAACTCAACCACCTCCTCCTGAGAAACAACCATAGTGAAAACTAAAATTTTCGTGTCTCATTTGTGGTGATGATCATTACACTCGAGACTGTGCTCATCGCGAGAAAGTTGAAAAAATTTTCAAAGGGAATTCCCAACCTGCTGTGTTGACACAACCTTTTCCTCAACATCATTCCATGGTTGTGCAAGCCCCTGCTCCTATGACAGGGGGCAATCCCAATCATCCTCCTATCGAGGAAGCCTCATAGAGTGCAAATATTTATATGTTTAATGGGATTTATTTAAGCACTCTCACTACAATGTATGACACACTGGATAAACTTGATAAAGAGAAGGTCACTAATAGAACTACATTAGATCCACCTCTCACCGTTGTTACTCCTCAATATGGACCACTTCATATGGAGAAACCTACTTTTGACTCTATTTTACGCCCTTCCAAGAGTACTATTTGAAAATCAACTTTTAATCCTAGTTCACGTGCCGCCCAAAACTACAACATCGTTGAAGATTTTTCTCAAGCACTGTGTGCTTTGTCTACTCTCGAAGTTCTACAACATTGTCCAAATCAACATAGAACACTCTTGGCTACCATCGGAGCGATCAATCCTGAGTCATCTAATAATATTACATTTAACCTTGATAATTTCAAGTCATGACTTTCTCACCAGCTTGCTTTTCAAATCAATGTTGTTTTCCATAACCAACACATTCATCTCACAATATTAGATACAGGAGCTTCCACTTGTGTCATGTTGTTAACTTCTTCTAAAGGTTTGAAATCACCCACGATTAATCAATCCCCTACAATATTACGAGCATTCGATGGGTGAGGTTTTTGTCCTCACGGACTCTTGCAGTCCTTAGTTGTTCAATTGGGAGGAAAGACTGTCTCTGTCAATGCTCCCCTCTATTATAATTCATTGTTAGGAATAATTTGGTTTTATTCCATGACTTTCGTTGCTTCATCAATGTTTCGATGTGTACAATTCCCCTATCAAGGTAAAATTGTCACTATCGACTAGTTAGATTACTGTACCCTCGACGATGTCACTCGCGCAACCAACAAAATTCCTTTCTTGGGAGATACTAAGATCACTTATGAAAGTGTAGGTGTAGGTATTTTAAAATAATCTTTCCTTATGGGTACCATGCCTACACCACTTCCTCCCTCCTCGCAACATATTTTGACGATCAATATGATCTCAACTATGGCATATCAATCTTACGAATCATATGATCCTTGGGTTGTGCCTAGTCCTTTGGAATTCGATGAAATAGGTGACATTATGGCACTTAGTCCTGTTGAGTCTTCATACAATGCCATCCAATACACCTCTCCCTAACTAGACGACCAACATCTGTTGGCATCCAACACTTAATCGTTTCCCTCTTGGTTGGATTCCCTATCCTTACTTTCAATTACATCCCACGGATTTTTCCATCAGATGAATCCATTATGGAAATGCTTAGTATCGAAGAGGTACCTTGCTATGATAACTATCATCGTTCATCTTTTATTCCAAGTTTATATGAAATTGAGAAAGATATACACTCTATCTTTCCTGATAGTGTTGTTGATTCTCCTCAATCTCCCATACTTGCCCAACACACTAATTCTGAGGGGAATTTGGGAAAAATTTCTTCTACGATCACTATCGACATCTCGATCAAAGAAGGTATGATGGAAAATTTTCATCTCGGTGCTAATTGTTCCCCTGAGGAAGTGGAATATTATACTGCTTTGTTCAAAGAATTCAATGATGTCTTCACTTGGAGTTATGAAGAAATGCCAGGGATCGATCTATCGATCGTTGTGCATGAGATAAAAACTTACCCAAGTGTTAAACCTGTATGACAAAAAAATTGTCCGGTTCATCCTAAGAAAACCACGACTATAAAGGCAGAAGTTGAAAAATTGTTGAAGTCTAGCTTTATTTATCTTGTCCCCTTCACGAAATGGGTTTCTAACATAGTTCTAGTCACTAAGAAACAAGAGAACCTTATTTTCTATGGAAATTATAGGGATCTTAATAAGGATTGTCCCAAAGACAATTAACCTACACCCTTAATCGACCAAATCATTGATAATTGCATTGGCAATTTTATATTTTCCTTCATGGATGGTTTATCAGGGTATAACTATATCGATATTCTATCGGCTGATCAACATAGGACAACCTTCACCTGCCCTTGGGGGATGTTCTCTTATTGGAAGCTACCTTTTGGTATGAAAAATGATGGAGCTACTTTCCAGTGGGCCATTTCATATTCTTTCCATGATATCAAACATATTGTGGAACCTTACCTCAATGATTTACCCAATCATTCATCTAATCGACGAGACCATATTCGTCATTGATGGGCCATCTTTCTTCGATCTTGGTTTTACCATATCCATTTGAACCCTCAGAAATACATCTTCATTTTTGAATCAGGTTGACTCCTCGGATTCATTGTCTCCAAAGATGAAATTAGGGTGGATCCCTTAAAAGTAAAATCTATTCTCGCTTTAGCCCCTCCCAACAATCTAACCCAACCACAAAGTTTGCAAGGGAAAGAAAAATTTCTTCACCATTTCATCTGTAATTATGATGAACTCACTAAATTATTTATGAGATTGTTGCAGAAATACACTCCTTTCATCTAGGATGACACTGCTCAACTCTCTTTCGATGCTCTCAAGCATGCCTTAACACACACCCCTCTCTTGCACCCCCCAGATTATGCACGAGACTATATCCTTTATTTGGCTTCCTCTACTTCCACTATTGCTATGGTGTTAGTTCAAGAGGAGCCTAACGATGACGAACATGTGATCTACTATTTGAGTAAGAGTCTATCTGGTCCCAAGCTCCGATATTTTCATGTTGAAAAGCTGGCTCTGGTTGCAGTCATTGTCATCTAGAGATTTTTCCACTACGTCCTATTACACACTACCATGGTCATCATGGAATCGAACCCCATGTACCATATCTTAACACGTCAAGTCCTTGTGGAAAAATATTCCAAATGGATCATTATTCTTCAAGAATTTGATTTCAAGTTTGCCAAATCAAAAGCTAAAAAATTGTTGTTTTTTTGGAACTAATATGCGATTCTCTTCCCAGTGATTCTCTTCCCAATGAATATTTGTTCCTCATTAGCATGTCTGACCCTTGGTATGGAGATATTCTTCTCTATCTCCAAATACAACGTTTCCAACCCGATATTTCACGTGACGAACATCGTCATATCCACCACCATTCTAAATGATACCTTATCATTGGTGACACTATGTACCACCATGGTATTGATACTGTCCTACGATGTTGTTTAACCCATGATGAGGTTGAACATGTTTTGAATGATTGTCACCTTGTAGCTTGTGGTGGTCATATTTTTGGGATGGATACAGCCTAGAAAATCATACGTTTCAATTATTTTTGGCCCTCTATCTTCCAATATTGTATCGAGGGCGTCAAATGATGCCCATTGTGTCAAGTTTTTCATAAAAATGCATGTACCCACCCTGCTTCGCTGCATCCCATTGTTGTCGTTGACCCCTTTGCAAAATGGGGCATTGATTTTATGTAATGTAAGCCTACCTCAGCCGGGGGGCATGATTATATCATTTTTGTCATTGATTATTTCACTAAATGGGCTGAGGATATGCCCACATTTCTTAACGATGTTTGTATTGCAACACTCTTTGTTTTTAACCACATCATCATTCTCTTTGGTGTCCCACAAGCCATTGTCATTGATCATGGCTCACATTTCTAGAACCATATGATGAGTGAATTGCACGTCAAGTTGGGTTTTCATCATGAAATCGCCTCCCCCTACTATCCTCAAGCAAATGGAAAATTTGAAGCTATAAAAAAAGTCCTAAAAAAACATGCTCCAATGCATGGTGGGGACAAACAAAACCTCTTGGAACCTGAAAATTTTCTCCGTACTCTAGGCCTACCACACTTCAGTGAAAACTGCAGTTGGATTCACTCCATTTCATTTGGTATATGACATAGAAGAAGTCTTACCAATAGAGTGTGAGATCCCTTTGTTGAAACTCACCATGAAACTCTTGCTTCATACCTCTGCTGAAGAGGAATGATTCCTATATTTAACCAACTTGGAAGAAACACATTGCGATGTTTCTCTCGTTAATGAGACATATCAAAAATGAATGACGAGTTAATATGATAAATCCATTCAACCCCTTGCTTTTGCATAAGGAGACTTGGTCCTAGTTTATGACCAAGATAATGATAAGTTGGGGACATGAAAGTTAGAACCTCTGTGGCATGGAACTTATATCATTAAACTTGTATTACATAGAGGCACATCCGATTTAGTCGACTATGATGGAATATCTCTCAGTGAGCCCCGAAATGGGCTTTGCCTGAAGAAGTACTATGCATAGAGAATCTGGCATGTGTGCTTTGTACACTATTATACTATATAATTTTGATTTGCTGTGTCTTTTCTCTTACGTTCACGAGTTTTTTCTTAGTTTCTTATACTATGTCCTGTGATTGCATGCACATATGACATCTCCCTTTCCCATGTTTGTTGGGTTTGCGGATCACGCTAGTCGACACACCCAGAACATTGCTTCTGCAACTTGGGTCATTTACCACTGTAGTGAGTTGGTGACTTCAGTAGGAATTTCCTTGGGATCGACAACCAATAACATGGCAGAATATGATGTTGTCATCGAACTCTTAACTGAAGCTTCCTCTCTAGGTATAACTCATATGATTATTAACCTAGACTCTCAAATCATGGTCTGTCAACTTAATCGAGATTACGTCGTTCACAACCCTTTATTACTACATCTCCACCTAAGAGTTCAACGTCTCGAAAGATCATTTGAATTTATACAATACATGCATATACTAAGAGAACTCAATACAATGTCAGATTCATTAGCTAATTACATATTGGATTGATATCTCACGCATACATAAAACATGATCCAAATTTTATGAGAACAACAAAATGACTATAGATTATTAACAGGTGCTTAATACAAAATAACAGAGATACAGTAAAACTTGTTTTCTATTCAATAAGGAAATAAGATGAAACTGTAAAATGCAACAGAAAATAAGCTCACTGGAATGGTGGCAACTTATCTCTGAGAAGAGATGTGACGATTATGCTCATTAGCAAGAAGATGGTTACAATGAGGCTCTAAAGGCCTTTTTACAATAAATAGGAATGTAAAAAACCATAAACATCCAAAAACCTAACCCTAGGAGATGAAGTGCCAAAAGTCATGTGGGCCCCGTTTGGGTAAGTCAGTACATCAACTTCCCAGGGTCGTAACTTTTGCATACGATGTCCATTTGACACCCTCAATACCTCGTTAGAAAGATCTATCCGAGGACTACAACTTTTTTGAGGGAAATATTGAAGGAACTTCAATGTTTCTCCCTGTTTTCTGAAAAAATGCCGTTTAGTGCCTCAAAATGGCTCTAAAAGTTTTCGGACTCGAAAAACTGCTAAAAATAGTAAATTACCAAAATTGCTAGAAAACTGTTCTGAGCCAGTTGGAAAGGTGGGTGGGAACCGATATATAATTGGATAAATCCTCCATCCTTAGGAAGAAATGGTCTCCATTGTGTTGATTTCCCCCATCAGATGAGGAAATTTCTGTTGAATTTGGCCCCGGGTGAGCCACTTGCCTTGGTGCAGGAGTTGCCCTGCTTTAACGACTCGATAAAGATGGATCATTTGCTTTCAAGTGCCTTTGATATGTGTGTCCACAATATGATCATGGGATGCATGTTGTATGCAGTCTGGGTTGAGCTCTTTTGGTTTCAGATGTTTTGCTACTTTTGAGGTGTCCAATGATGGTGGGAAATAAGGGTGAAGGAGATCCACGTTGAACATTGGGTGCAGGCCAAGGAAAGGAGGAATGTTGAGCTCAAAATAATTATCCCCCATGACATTGGTGATGGTTTACAACCCATAACGGAGTGGGTGAAGCTTCCTATGGGGTCCTGTAAGGCGTTCTTTCTGCAAGTGAAACCAAAATTTGTCGCCCACCTGAAACTTATGTGGCACTCGATGTTGATCATGGTGCTACTTGTACTTGTCATTGGAATTCTGTAGGATATCCTAAACCTATTGGAAGATGTGCTAGATCTACTCAATGAATCGGGTGGCTTTGTCATCTTTAGTTGGAGTAGGAGATGAGTCAGTCGAGGTGACCGCAAGGGGAAGTGCAACATCTATGGGACCTAATGGTTGGAATCCCAATCCCACTTGAAAGGGGATGTGGCTGATTGAGCTGTGCAGGGCTAATTTGTATCTATGATGGACATAGGGAAGCCTCTTATCCCATGTGTGAGGGTGCTTGTAATTATACATGCGAAGGATATGTACAATCATTCGATTTATGCCCTCGGTTTGGCCATCTATATGGGGGTGGAAGGCCATGGATTTGGTGAGCTTAGTGTCCAACAGTGACAAGAGGCTCAACCAAAATGTGATGAGAAATCAACTATCCCAATCTTAGACAATGGTTTGTGGGATCCCAAATTGTAACCAGACTCGTTCAAAGAAGAGCTTGGTAACGACCTTTTCTTTGATGCTCTTCTTGTAGAAAACCATAATTTCCATCTTAGAAAAGAGATCAACAACCAAAAAAACAAAGTCATTTCCCCGCTTAGTGGATGGGAGGCCTGACATGTAGTCCATTGAGATGGATTCCCATGGCCTGTAAGGAGTAGGAAGAGGGGTGTACAATCCCTATTTCGTAGTGGTCAATTTGGCAATAGCGCAGGTAATCTAGGACCTGATATACTTGCTGACATCCTGTCAAAGTTTAAATGAGTAGAAATGTTTCTATAGAATCCCCACTCTCTTTATGACGCCGAAGTGACCTGTGACCCGACTGTTGTTGGGTATTTTACCCTATGGACTAATAAGCTAGGGTTCTAAGCCTATATGCAGATCATGACCCTTCAGATTTAACCTTTAACCTTCTACCCAAAATCTCAACCCCTTTTCTCAGACAAGCACAGGAAGAATGAACTAACCTTGTTTTCCGAAGGTTGAAGTAGATCCTCCGTTGAGTTGTTGTCTCCTTGCTACTGCTGCTCCTTCCACAAAGCTTTCCTGCAAACAAGACAAGAACATATATGCATGCTACTGATCTACTAGGGGGTTAGAAATAAAACATAAATAAGATAATGAAGATGAGATTCATGTGTTTCGGGACGGGAAAAGTATCTTTTTCATTACCATCAATATAAATCAACTTACAATGCTTTCTGAGGCCGGTCACCGTTCCACGATCCTGATCCTGGGCTCTTCCTCTTCTTTCTGTC
>ML786058.1:881444-908307 GCA_009831015.1 Picea engelmannii | reverse complement strand
AAGAAAGGAAAAGGAAAGGATTAAAAGATAACTCAACAGAAGAATAGAAGATTAACCCTGGGATTTAACCTAACTCAACAGAGAATTAGAAGGAAAAGTATAAGTAAGAGGCTAGGGTGCACCTATTACTCATTCTGGTTTTGTATTAGCATTTGCTATTGCTCTTGACCATTCAGTTTGGGGGTTTTGCTGTACAAACCCTTGGGAGCAACTCAGTGGTGAAATATCCACTCACCTTGTTCCACAGCTTGGTCTCGGGGATGAAAGACTCCTCCACACCATTCTAGTCTCAGGGCCAGTTTATAGAGGGAGGTTCGATCCAGCTTATCCTAAGGGCCTAAGGACATTCCGACAGTTGGGTTTTGTTTGCAGGGGCAGGACCATCAGTTTGAGGGATTTTCTGGAGGGTTAGCATCATTGTACATTTGTCTGCATATTGGGACGTCTGGGAGCCATAGGGGACATCCTGCGATTCAGTAAAACTCAGATCTAGGGAGATCTGCTTGAGATCTGAGCCCGAAACTTCTCCCACGGGATTCTCATAGCCCGATCTATATTCTTGGAGAGTTTCATAGCAATTGGAGGCCTCCTTCATCAGGGCCGAACCTGCTAGGGTTTCAGTCATCCAGTAGAGCACACCATTCAGTGGAGATTTCAGATCTACAACGATTGAGAGGGATCTTGGAGATTCGGGCACCTGGGTTGTTCTCATCATCACCCGATCTATATTCTTGGAGAGTTTCAGATCATTTGGAGATCTCCTTCATCAGGGTCAAACCAGCTAGGGTTTTAGTCATCGAGTGGGGCACATCATTTAGTGGAGAATTCAAATCTACGGAGTTTGAGAGTGGATTTGGGAATTTGGACATCTGGGTTTTCCTTGCAATTGCCCGATTTATCATTTGGCATATTTCTCGGGATGATTGGACACTTTTGGTAGCCGGGCAGAATTATTCAGGGCTTCAACATTCTATCAGGACATGGAAGATCTGCTTGATTTAGTCTTCATTGTATATCCATCCTTTGGAGGCTCATTTTGTATTGTCGGGAGAATTTTGTAGCAGCTCATATCTATTGCTTGTACGACCATCTGAGGTTTATACCAGATCGGCCATCTATTGTATTGATATTACATTGCTCATAATAAAAAGGTCAGATCTTTGATTGTGCTTCTACATTTTGAATATATTGTGATCTCCATGTGTTGATGAATCTTGTATGCACTTAGAAACTCAATAAATTAATAGTAGTTAGTGATTCCAAGAAAGAATTTGGCTTGGGATCATTACAGAATCGAGTACTAGTTTGTGACTATGATTTTATTCAGAGCCCGGTAATCAATGCAGAGTTGCTAGGTTCCATATTACTTCTGTAGTAGCAGGATTGGGCTCCCAGAAGGTGATGAGATGGGAAGGATGTGCCCCTTATGGAGAAGTTCTTGGATCTGTCGCTTGATCTCCTCATTCTCTATCAGAGAGTGACAATAGACTGTCCCATTGGGAAGTGGTGCGTCAGGGATAAGATCAATGGGATACATGAGTTGGTAGTGCAGAGGTACCCTGGTAGGTGAGGAGAAGATATCCAAGTATACTTCAACAAACTTATCTACTTTCTTCTCTTGTATGGAGAGGTCAACCATAGAGACCCTGGATGTGGCTGTGATCTTTCACTCATTTCGAGAGTGAATCACAAACAAGACAAACTTCCCCATCTAAGAGATGACCTTCCTACATTTCTTAGCAGAGATAAAGGAAATAGCACTAGGTGGGACTGCCTTGGGTATCCTATATAATTTCTTCTTCAAAATAATAATAACACTACGAGGCCACGACTCATATACAACATGACATTTCCATAAATAAGGTTGGCCCAAAATAATATCACAAACTTCTAGAGAAGAAACATCACACAATACCTTGTATTTGAAGGTCTTGATGTCATATGAAAATCGACACCGTTGGTTGACACAGAGATCGCTTGCTTGGCGAATCCATCCAATGGTGTAGGGTTGTGGGTGCGGTGTTGTCGTCAAGGCCAAATGCTTGATGATCTCTGCTGAGATGAGCTTCTTCTAGATACCGCTGTCAATGATAAAGTGCAACAAGGTGCCTTTTTGTTAATATCCAAATATATATACAAATATAATCACCACAAATAATGAATACACAATATATCCACAAAGAAATGTAGAAGAAACCACACTTTATTATTACCAAACACTTGAGGTAGGGCAACACCATACAATGGATCCTATTATGGACAGGATCTTCTCCTGTTCACTTGCCTCTTCGAGGGGGCTTCCTCCTAATGAGATTTAGCTCCAAATACAATACTTCTCTTCATATCCCATTATATTGCTTGAACCCCTTTATATAGTTCTACCATCACCTAAGAACATTCTAGAGGAGGAATCTTCTAGAAGTAGAACCTTCTAAGAATTCCTCTTACATTTATTATATCTAACTACCCATTTATTATATCTAACTATCATAGTGGGTTTTATTTAATAAAATAGTGGACCTAGTCCACCTTACATTGAATGGCCTCCACTATTATCACTATGGGCCCTCTAGCCCCCCCCCACTACCTCTCTAGCTACCTTACATTCCATCCCCCTTATGAAAGCGTTTTCCTCAATGCTTGATGTACAACCATATACCAGGGTCCCATGGATAAGTGTGGACCATAGTGTTGAAGTAGACTAGAGAAATAGGGTCCCATTCAGAAATCGTAGCCACCATGTTGAAGTAGTCCAACCGCCATTGTAAACCAGGGTCCCATGTCCAATTTCTTACATGAACCCCACATGGAAGATATCGACAACCAATAACCAACTGAAAATGATGCTCCCAATACTGACACATAACATGTGGATCCAAATAAGAATATCCATCCTCATAGTGGGAGATGATCAAATATGAATCTGGAAGGAACAATACCATTGTAGAAAATGTAGGCTAGACATTGGTAACTAGCTCCTAATGTGGGACATTGATGTTCTCTACAGAAGGTGGAGTAGAGTCATCAAATAAAATATGGAAGTGGTTTTCATCCCAGAAATGACAACTATCTATATACCAATCATCGCAGTCGGCCTCAAAATCATACCAAGAATATATTACTTGATTATATTCATCCCTAAGGTTCACGATAAGAAACCTCTCCTGCATGTTATCCAAAGAATCTTGAATACTACGAAAACTATCATTGAAATCATCTACAAAGCCATCCAACCTGTCATTCAATGTGTCAAACAAATGGGCTTTGAATGCTTCAGTAATATATAGAATTTATTTGAGGGTTTGAGAGGAAATATCCATTTGAGCACCATATGAACTCTTCAGTCTCACATCCTTCATGAAAAAACTCAAAAAATAGAACAATAAGTTACGATAGAAAATAACAGCTTTTTATGGAAAAACCCTAAAAAACTGTTGAATTTAAAATGTCCATAACTTCACTTCCTGGACTCTATTTCAGCTGATTTGTTTTTTAAAATTGGGTGAAATTGTGAGAGGAACTCATATATGTAATTTTTTTGGGCAAAGACGGCCTCCATCTGCTACCAAAAAAAAAAAAAAATCACGCCGCCGTCCACGGAAAAAACCTTGAAAAATTGCAGATTTTAAAACTTCAATATCTTGACTTCCCAAACTCCGTTTCAGACGATTTTTTTTTTCAACTTGGGTTTTTTTATGAGAGTAACTCATATATACAACCTTTTCCTTCAAATTTTTCACATAAATATACCAAAAATTTCTGGAATGTGACGGCCCTCTTTTTTCTTCTCCGAAAAAAAATTCTACAAAAATAAAAAATATTTGCCCACAATGTGTGCCAAGGAAAGTGCTCTTATACTAATTGTTAAGATCAAAATAGATATACAAATATAATCACCACAAATACTGAATACACAATAGATCCAAAAAGCAATATGGAAGAAACCACACTTTATTATTACCAAACCCTTGAGGTAGGGCAACACCATACAATGGATCCTATTATGGACGGGATCCTCTCATGTTCACTTGCCTCTTCGAGGGGGATTCCTCCTAATGAAATTTATCTCCAAATATAATACTTCTCTTCATATCCCATTACATTTCTTGAATCCATTTATATAGTGCTACCATCACCTAAGAACATTCTAGAGGAGGAATCTTCTAGAAGTAGAACCTTCTAAGAAGTCCTCTTACATTTATTATATATAACTACCCATTTATTATATCTAACTACCATAGTGGGTCTTATTTAATAATATAGTGGATTTAGTCCACCTTACATTGAATGGCCTCTACTATTATTACGATGAGCCCTCTAGACCCCCCCACTACCTCTCTAGCTACATTACACTTTTACCCACATCTGTGAATGGAAGAGTCGCTCTCCTTCTTCTGGCTCATTTGGTTCACCAGGATGGAGCTTGGTGGTAACAATGGTGGTACTGTGTTCCATGTCGATGATCCATCTTCCCCTTTTTAGTTCTGACTCAGATTCAAAACCTGCATCTAATTCAGAGGCTTTCACTTTGGACACCATCGATTGATTTGAGCGACATTCAGTAGTGCTATGCCAAAGGATCTTATGGAAGTTGCACCACTTCTCAGTATCTTTCTTTGTCTTTCTGGTGTCCTTATTTTCTTGTGTCTTAGACTGGTTGTCCTGATACTGTCCATATTTTCCCTGTCCTTTGTTCTGTGGGTTGGGGCTTCCCTTTCCTAGATTTTGTTGTCAGGGGTTCCCAGGGCCAAATTGTCACGTCTTTTGTTTGAGCTTCTACTCAATTTTGACGGCATATCGATAGGCCGCACCCAAGGATGAGATGTCCAGAAATTTCATTTCGGTCTGGATGTATCTATGCAGAGCACCGAGATACTTGAGCACCAAATGTCACTCTGAATCTTTGATACCCAGCTTGGTGCAAAATGTATGGAATATGTTTGTGAAATCTGGCATTACTTGCTCTCTTTCTCGCCGCAGTGTGCTCCATTTGGCATACAAGTCATCATAACTTTCGACAGAGTAGTATTTTTCCTTTATAGCATCCCTACAGGATTCCCATGTGGTCATGACTATAAATAATGAGGGTTCCTCTATTTCCTTTTTCTCATAGAAAGTTTCCCACCAATCTTTGACATGGGGAAGCACTAGCACAAAAGTAATCGTTTCTATATTCAAAAATTTATGGACAAAACAATACCCTTCTAGTAGATTCAACCACTTATCTATTCAAATATAGGGATATCGAATTTTATTTGTACCTTGAAAGGGGAGGTGCCTCCGCTTGAAGAAGATGAATCACTTGTTGGTAGCCACCGAAGGATTTGCATAAAAACTATCCATCATCTCGTTCCTCTATTGCGTGAGAGATTCCTCAATCAACAGTTTGAAAGGATCTCTTGTCCCATCATCTTTCTTTTCTCCTACCATGAGAGGTCGCTTGGGCGTGCAAGAGATTTTTTCCTCAATAGGAACAAGCTCGAGACCCAACTCTTTGTACTCTGATCTCGTTGGGGACATGCATTAAGACGACAAAGAGAAAACTGCTCTGATACCACTGATCCATATTTTGTGAGTAGAACAAAATGAATACATATTATTAATAGGTTCTTAACACAAAATAACAAGTATATATTAAAACAAGTTTTCTATTCAATAAGGAAATAAGCTGAAACTGTAAAATGCAGTGGAAAACAAGCTTGCTAGAATGGTGGTGGATTATCTCTGAGAAGAGATGTGATGGCTGCGCTCATTCGCAAGAAGATGGTTACAATGAGGCTCTAAAGGCCTTTTTACAATAAATACGAATGTCAAAAAATCTATACATCCAAAAACCTAACCCTAGGAGATGAAGCACCAAAAGTCATGTGGGCCCTATTTGTGTAAGTTAGTACATCAACTTCCCAGAGTCGTAACTTTTGCATACAATCTCCGTTTGATGCGCTCAATACCTTGTTAGAAATATCTATCCAAGGAATACAAATTTTATGTGAGAAACATTGAAGGAACTGTCGTGTTGCTCCACGTTTTCCCAAAAAAACGTCATTTAGGGCCTCAAAATGGCTCCAGAAGTTTTAGGACCCGAAAAACTGCTAAAAATAGTAAATTACCAAAATTGTGAGAAAAATATTTTGAGCCAGTTGGAACGGTGGGTGGCCACTGATATCCACCTAGATCATAAAATTTGTAAAAAACATGAATCACATGTACACAAAACACATCACATAAGATAAACTGCAAAATCAATATGCCCCACAAAACTCACACACACACAAACACACATATATATTTATATGCATAATAACAAAAGTTTGTTTTCAAATACATCGTCAAAAGGTACATAATAGGGAAAAAAAAAGTTGGGGCCTTCATGCCCATGACATCATCATAAAAGACTTCAAAATTTGTCGAGGATCCTAGTCATCCTCCTATATCACATTGTGCTCTATGAAGCACACTACTACACGGGCCACTCAACAAAGTAAATGGTTAAGACTCTCAAGAAATCCAACTATGTGTCACTACAAATGGAGAGGCATGTCTCACCTCTTGAGAGGTTGATCCAGGTGGATATCGGTGGCCACCCACCTTTTCCAACTGGCTCAAAACAACTTTCTGGCAATTTTGACAATTTACTATTTTTAGCAGGTTTTAACTTCTGAGGCCATCTTGAGGGCCTAAATGAAGGTTTTTTGAGATAAATGTTCTCAATGATAGCCAAAGGCATAATTTATCCCCCAAAATGAATCTCCTCGATGATACCTTTCCAAAGATCTATCATACACCTAAAACGGAGATCGTATGCAAAAGTTATGACCCCGGGAAGTTGATGTACTCACTTACCCAAACGGGGCCCTCATGAATTTTGGCACCTCATCTCCTAGGGTTAGGTTTTCAGATGTCTAGGACTTTTGGCATTCCCATTTATTGTAAAAATGCCTTTAGAGCCTCATTGTAATCATCTTCTCGTGGATGCGAGTAGCAGCCACATCTCTTCTCAGAGATAAGCTACCACCATTATAGTGAGTCTTTCACTCTGTATTTTACAGTCTCTGTACATTTATTTCATTAATAGAAATCATGTATTACTGTATATCTGTGACTCTTGTTATATTTCTGCTATATCTCTGTTATATTTTTGTCTCTCTTGCAATATCTCTTAATATTTATGTGTTATATCTCCGCTCTCATTTCGTGCCGAAAATAATCCAGATCAGTTTTCATAATAACAAAAGTTTGTTTTTAAATACATCGTCAAAAGGTACATAATAGGGAAAAAAAAGTTTGGGCCTTCATGCCCATGACATCATCATAAAAGACTTCAAAATCTGTCGAGGATCCTAGTCATCATCCTATATCACACTGTGCTCTATGAAGCACACTACTACATAGGCCACTCAACGAAGTAAATGGTTAAGACTCTCAAGAAATCCAACTATGTGTCGCTACAAATGGAGAGGCATGTCTCACCTCTTGAGAGGTGGGACACCCATGGTCAACCTTCGGAGATTCCTCTCGACCTCTCGAAGTCCTCCCACTGCAACCCCGTGCTCCACTGCTACATGTGAATATCCATGATGCCCAGTGTCGACATCTCCATTGGACGTGATGTTCGTCTGTATGCATGATGAAACAAAATATCTTTAGATCCCTTATTGTACACATAAAAAACAATATAAAATATAAAAAACAAAAATACATGGAAAGGTTTAGTTTCATACTTGATGCATCCCACTAAATACCCTCGAGGAGCACCAAGTCGACACTTCCTCGAAAGTCCACTCCAACATAAGGAGAATCTTTGATAACAACTAGTTGTGTCCTCCACCAAGAGAAGAAATCAGCTGTAAACCTAAATGCTAAAGGCTCATTCCCAAATATTGGGGATAGATTGTTCCATATCTCCATCTGTGGCTTAGTTGTAGGATGCACTATCAATGCAACCTGTGGTTGCATCTGGGGAACTTGATCTGAAAAGAATGAAACTAGAAAAGAACCATATCCAAATTTATTTTGTCTACCTGTCATGCACTTCGATATCTATTCCTTAACATTTCGAAGAAACCATGTGCTCCAGTTAAACAACCCGGGCTCTACACATTGTAAAGAATATGACATCTATGACTTTGAAGCTAGATGAGCACTAGTACTACCCGCCAATTGGTGATGGTGAATAGAATCAACCAAATTTCCAATTCCCTTACATCTTTGATAACGATTTGGCCACCTACCAATCACAATCCTAGTATACAATGCTCAACAACATACACCACAGTTGGCTGAGGAGTTTCCCAGTGTCCAAACAAGAGGATAGGATCCCCTCTCCTTGAGAGACCCATTAGAAATTAGAAATCATCAAGCTCAATCTCAAGCATGTGTGGCCCAATGCGAAATTCTTTTTCAACATCATCCCATAAGCCGATCAAGTACTCAAGTAATAGTAATTATTTCCTCATGTTTTGGAGCTTAAAATACTCGAGTAAATCACAACTTTGCAAATCTTCCCTTGCTTGAGGGATTTGTAAAGCGACAATGTCATCAAACTCATGTTCACATTATTTCCACTCTATCATGGCTACATGACCATTGAAATATGAAAATACAAACAATTAAACATCTTTAGTCAAGTTTTTATGGAATAAAATTGTGTATTTTTAGCACAAAAGAAAAAAAAAAGTTTTGCACCAACGCTCCCTTAAAACTACCCATAGAGAACTAGTGCTCCTTAGGCATGTGCCCTAGGGAATTTATATCTTGATCGGTGCTCCCCTCATCCCTTTGAGGGAGTGTCGATATGGTTTGGTGCCTAGACCTCCCAAAGAGCCCAAAACACTCAAAATATAAACTAAAACACAAAATAAAACCAGAAAAATTGATGGGAAAGGCAATATTACCAATCTAGTTTGGACGAAACTGAAAATGGTCAGCCACAAATCCCATAGTCACAGCTCAAAAAACTCCTCCCAAAGGTGAAACATTCAAAATGTGGAAGAATTTGGTAAAAATCAATTGGTAAATGAATTTCTTAACCTATTTCACTATTTGATAGGTTTGTTTTTTGCTATTTCTCATTAATATAAATTCATTTTTGGGTTTTTAATATTTTCTTAAGGAGTTACTAATGCTTTGGGCCCAGAACTATCCATTTTTACAGGTTTTTAAGAAACATATTTTCGACAACCTTGTGACAATGATGAGCATAATCTTTATTCTTTCTCATGCTCGAAAAAACATGAGAATGTAACCGAGTAGAATTTTATCACTTTTTCAGAATCGTAAAGGTTACACGAAAAAATGAACCCCCTGGAGTCATATTTAAGCTCTTTTCAGACCCTCTAAATATGAAAATATCATCGAGTGATCTTGCTTCCTTTCACGCTCATTAAAAGGTCTTGAAAGGGCGTCTCCCGGGTAGTAGTTTATCTCTTTTTCGGACTTCGGAGATTGAAATTATGAAAAATTATAACCCTGGAGTCGCCTTTAAGTTATTTTCAGACTTTCTAAATATGAAAAACCACTACGTTTTCCTTCTCTTGAGTCACTAAAATCACACACTGAAGGGTCCATATGGGAACAAACCCTTACTTATTCCACTTCATTAAAAAAAGGAAGAGGGGCTTACTGAAGTTGAGTTATATCGAGCATGTGTTATCCTCCTTGAGCTCGTAAAAATAAAAAGAGGTACTCGTCTATCTGGATGGGGGAAACAATTGAAGGAAGTATGTCAAGTTAATTTTTAGAACTGTTACAAGTAACTCTTTCATTCACCCTTGAACATGGAACTTGTTTTCACCTGCATTTTGAACACTTGGATAATCCACTAAACCTCTACACTGAACCAATCCTATGATTCTTTCCACTCCTTTGGTTCATCTGACAAATGTCACAGCATCCATGACATTAATTTTTGGTCCACATTATGTTTATGATGCCAAGTCATGTCGTTCCTTAGTGTTCAAGGGAAGTATCCACCTCGAGAGTAAACCATAACAATGTTCCAGTTTCAACAACCATGTCTATCCATACTCATTCAATTTACCATGTAACATCTCTTTCCTATGTCAGTTTTGTGTCGAGGATGGGGGATACATCATGGTGATCCTTTGACGAGTCTTTTCATGTTTATTTCAAGATATCATCCATGAATTAGAATTAGAAATGTGTTAGTACCTTGGGACCTATATACCTCAATGGCAGGCCTCCTCACATTCGAAAATAGGTTTACATCAATGAAATTTGATAGGATGATTCCATGAATGTTTGAATTCAAATCATTTATTCACATTCGTTGGTCTGTACTAGGGTACCTTGGGAGTCACTGACATCATTGATTCTTTCCCTCATGATTGTTAATGGTTTACCTCAATGATTGGTAATCAAGTGGTTTCTATGATGTTCAACAACAAAACATCTATTCAAATGGTTTGATTTGTACCACGTCAAGATTGGTACAAAGACCTTGGGTTGAGCATTCTTTTTGTTATCTACTTTCCCCAGGCTGCGAAGTAGATCATTTGAGCATGATGATATATTAACTATCACATAGATCCACTTTGTATTGGTCGGTGGCTATGTTTTATCATCTTGTATCTCCACTATGTATTTCTCATGGCTATGATCAGTTAATGTCATAGAGGTATAGATCCACATTGTATCTTTAGTGTCTATACCCTTAGTTAGTATCATCATGGATCAACATTGTATTTTTGGCAGCCATACCTTAAGTTCTTTGTTACTCAAGCATAGTTATGTCTGCCTTGGGTTTGAAACAAATGATAACATTTGTTTGATGGCTATTTGCAGCTTCTACCAAGTTCTCTAACTCCATAACCTTGCTTCGAAAATATACAAATCATTCCGGTCATTAGCTTTCATCTTATGACTTCACACTTTGGGGGGAATCTGTTACATGTCAAAATCCTTAGTTCAATAATGTCACATTCTCATTGTCGCAAATGTTGAACTTTTGTCACAAGTGTTGTAAATGTCACCTTTTCATCTTGCATATGTCGCATTGTGAATGAAACCATGGAAACACTTGATACATCCTATAGAACATGTTGGAAGGGGAAGCCACATCATTTGAAAAACTAAGAAAAATGTTTTGCATTGAGAAATGGTCATCTTAACGAACTTTTGGAAGATCAACACTCCCCTAATCATATGCATGGAGTGCTATTGCTCCCTATCTATCTAGGAGGGAGTGTTGCAATGCTCTATTTCCAGTTCTGAGAGAGCATCGATTGGTTGAGAGAATCATGGGAATAAATCCCCCTTATCTCTAAATACATCTAGAGATGATACAAGTTGGTTTGGCTCAAATACAAGGTTTAGGTTGCATCTAAGGGAGATTCCAAAACTAATGGATTCATAGCCTCAACTTATTCCAAATTTAACTAAGTTGCTTGAGCCTCTCAAAACCTATGAAAGGAGGCATTCTCATGGTGAAGAGAGGGGAATAATCAATAAAAGGTATTGTCATTCTGATCGTGGATATTTCGATCAAGGGGTTGGACAAAGAGGAATTGGAGAGATTGTTGCAACTGTATCTACAAATTGTAAGTGCCTTGTAATGTTCTCATTAATATATTCTTGGCCTATTTCTTTCAAGTTTGTGTATGGTTGAATATACTTGTCTATTATTGATAAATTTAGTATAAACTAATATTGGTAGAGTATGAAGTCTGTGTTTTCTTCATTGTCCCTTAGATTTAAGATATCATAAAGGAGCTTGAAGATCAAGTTCATCCTGGCTTAAGCAAGTACAAGCTTCAGAAAAAGGTACATCATACTTTATTCCTCTTTTTCCTTTGACTAGTTTAACTATATTTAAAGGAATGTTAGTGTCCAATGTTAGCATCTTTCTATATTGGTAGTAGGGGTATAGAATCCAAGAGGATATTCACATGTCCGCATGGTAATTTTCCTACAATATTAAGCCCCCATCTCTCGTGGAATCATAGCCCCCTATCTCTTTTCCTTGTCTGTCTTGTAGCCAACAATGTATTTTTATTAATGTATATAGAAGTATTACATTTTCTAGGAACTTCGATCCTTTTTCAAATTTATCATCTCACCATCCTAATGTCACATTTACACAATACATTCTAGTTCATAGGGATTAAAACCAGGGTGTTACAAAAGAAAACCTCGATCAAGGCCCATGGCCACCACAAGTTTTCACCCAAATGTTATTGCCCCTATCATATTATTAAATGTATTGTTCTAGTTTTCTACAAATTGGACTTCCAGTTGACTCCAAAATCCATCCAGTATTCCAGGTTTCCTATTTGAATCAAAAGTGTAGGTTTCAAACCATACAACCTAAATTAGATGAAGAAGGCTCCATTTGGCTGCAACTAGAATCCGTCCTCAACATGTGCGAGTGTTAGTTGTGTGTCAGAACTATCAAATAAGTTTTAATCAAGTATAAGGACATGTCTCTAGAGGATGCAACTTGGGAACCAATGACCATACTGCAAAAATTTCCTCATCTTCAACATTGAGGATAGGGATGATTTTGAAGGGGGAGGACATGTTAGGATCCGATCCTAACCCCTCTTATTTTGTCATTAGTTATTATGATATATTTTCCATGTAATAAAGGTCGACATTAGTCAATAAGGTCTATTAAATAAATGTGGACAAGTCAATGTAAGAAGACCTAATAGAATCTTTCACTTATAGAAAGATCTTCCTCTAGAATGTTCTTTAGAAGATAGAATTAGTATAAATAAGAGTACAAGGCATGAGAAATATTTTCTTGACAATTATTGTAATAGAGATCTACTTTGCTGGAGGTTGACCCCTCGAAGAGGCAAGTGAAAATTGCATTCTTTGAATAAAGGTATTATTTATGGTGTTTCTCTTCACATATTTTGTTGTTCCATTGATATATGATGAATAGTGTTGTTTCTACATATTATATTACATATAGTACCTTACATATATCACCTTTTCAAATATGCTCATTTATGTATCCTCCAACACTTATTCACTACATATATAGTGGCTCAAATTTTCATGGATAATATCTTCAAACTTCATGTATAATATCTTCAAACTTCATGGAATTCCCCACTATGTTGTCTCCAATCATGATCCAAATTTCACCAATAGCTTTTGATAGTAATTATTTAAGCTACATGGAACCCAATTTCATCTCAAATCTACCTATCATCCCCATACTGATGGTCAAATTGAAGCTGTCAAAAAGTTCTTGGAAACATATTTGAGAAGTTTCACATCTGATAGACAAACTCAATGGGATTAATGGTTAAAAATCACTAAATGGTGGTACACCACATCCTGCCATGCTATCACTCAAATGTTTCCATTTGAAATGGTCTATAGTTAAAATATACCTTATGTATTCTCCTACCTATCCGGTGCCTCCAAGGTCTAGGAAGTTGACAACATCCTGACCGTTTGAGATGCCATTATCCATACCCTCAAAGAGAATTTGGTCATGGCTCATAATTTCATGAAGAAACAAGCTGATCAGGGTCATTTAGAACACCAATTTGTTGAAGGATACCAAGTATTCTTCATCTGCAACCTTATAAGAAAATATCATTGAAAGAAAATCATTTTCAGAAACTTTCTCCCATGTTTTGTGGCCCTTATACAATTCTCAAGTGCTTGGGACATGTGGCCTACAAGTTATCTCTTCCTGGTCACTCTAAGATCCATCTTGTTTTTCATGTTTCTTGCTTAAAGAAATTGATTGGAGCCAAGTGCCAGAATCAAACTAGTCTCCCTAAATGGAATGAAGAAGGATCTATTTGGCTGCAACCCCAAGTATTCTTGTACCATCGTGAGTGTCATCTCTTTCAGTGCAAAATCAAGGAATTTTTAGTTCAGTGGAAGGATACACCACTAGAGGATACCACATGGGAGTTGGCTATCATTCTCAAACAATTTCGTCAAATCAAGCCCTGAGGAAAAGTTTTTTTTTTGAAGGGGGAGGACATGTTAGGGTTCTAACCTCCCTAACCCATCACGTAGATATAATAATATGTTTTCTATGTAAAAAATACTGACATTATTAAATGAGGCCTATGAAATAATGTGAACATGTCTAATGTAAGAGGAATTAATAGAAGGTTCATCTTCTAGAAAGATCTTCCTCTAGAATGTTCTCTAGAAGATTGAAATTGTATAAAAATGAGTAGAAAGCATGGAAGAGTTTTTCTTGAGAATCATTTTGTATTTGAGCTCTACCATGCTGTAGGTTTTCCCCTCAAAGAGGAAAGTGACATTGGATTTCTATGTAATAAAGATATTGTTTCTGAAATCAATTTTGTCATTGTGCTCTATATTTTACTATTTATAATGATACTTGCTATAAAAATTATGTTTCTTATCTGCATAATACATCTAGTACCTTACATTATCATTCCAATTGTCAATTCATATTGTCTATTTCGAATGAAAAAGTACAAAGGAGCTGAAGAAGTTGTTGGAGCTATTTTTTGAAGGAACTAGCACATAAATATAGTATCAAGTTCTATCAGAAGATGCATTCATGCATATCCATCATCGACATGGTGATAAACAATAAAGAGAATTATCGAGAATGGTACAGAAAGATCAAAATCACATTGATCGTCAATGACTTGTGGAAAGGCATTTTTCAAGTTGTACCTTCGATTGAAGAAAAAGACCAATAATAAACACAACCATTAGAAGAACATATGAAGAGAAGTAGAATGATCATTCCTACATCAAACAAGGAGAGTGCCATATGGAAGGACAGAGACCAAAATTCAGATGCCATTATTTCTACAATAGTAAGAAAAGAGGTGAGTCATCATAGTGTTTCTGTTAATGACTCCTATAGTGCTTTGAAGTGATTGAACAACTTGTATTGATACAAATTATATTGAGAATGAATTAAGGAAGAGATATAACATAGATATAACCAAAAAATAAACAAATATATTACAAGGAACACAATAGTACAGTAAAACTCATATTCTATTAATGACCATTTGGAATAGAAAAGATCGTAAAATGCAAAGCACACAGGCTAGCTAGAATGGTGGTAGCTTATCTATTAAGAGAGAGATGTTTCAATTACGCTCATTTGCAAGAAGTTGATTAAAAAGAGGTCGAGAATTCCTTTTAACATAAATAATCAATGATAAAACCATAAACATCCAAAAACCTATCTCTAGAAGGTGAAGCACCAAAAATTTTGTGGGCCCTAATGTGGTTAGTTGATATGTCAACTTCCCAAGGGAACAAATTTTGCATACAAAATTCATTTGGGGCGCTCAATATGACATTAGAAAGGTATATAGGAGTAGTATACATTCCATTCAACAAAACATTTGGCTACATTCAAAGCATTTTTGAGCTAAAAAAAATTGTTTAGGTCGTGAAAATGGCCTTGGAAGTTTGGGACCCAAAAAAATGTAGAAAAAATGCCAAGATGTGGAACGATTTCGAATTAGTGGAGCAGGTGGGTATCCACCTAGATCATTCCTCCCCCCCTTAGGAATAAATGGTCCCCATTACATCAGGTTCCTCCATTATATGGGGAAATGTTTGCTAGACCTGGCTCCTAGTGAGCCACTTTCCCTAATGAAGAAACTACCCTACTTTGACGACCTGATAGAGTTGGATGTTCTATTGGTGGGTGACCTTCATCTTGGTGTCCATGATCCAATAAAATTTCAACTGTGCAATATTGATTGAGTTATGTAGGGGCCAATTTATCGACCACATTTGAAGTGTCTAGGAGAGGTGGAAGATATGGTTGAAGCAGTTCCACATTAAATACTAGGTGCAAGACAAGGAAAGGAGGAATACCTAATTCAAAAGAATTCTCATCCACAACCTTGGTGATGGTGTAAATCCCATATTTAAATGTGAATATATTTCGATGGGGTACTCTGAGACACTCTTTTTGGAAAATATCATGAAATTGTTGTTGGATGTGTTGGATTTGGTCAACAAATTTGGCTACTTGATTAGCCTTCGTCTAAGAATGGGAGGACTATTCCTGTGTAGCTATAATGGGAAGAGATACATCAATGGGGGATAATGGATGGAACCCCAATTTTGGCTCA
The DNA here is from genome assembly GCA_009831015.1 of Picea engelmannii. Classification (NCBI taxonomy): domain Eukaryota; kingdom Viridiplantae; phylum Streptophyta; class Pinopsida; order Pinales; family Pinaceae; genus Picea; species Picea engelmannii. Next base: position 892,231 of record ML786058.1, on the reverse strand, counting down.
TTCAATATTTCACACATCCTTCTTAACGCTTAGGGGTTGAAGACCCAAGGTTTGTCCAAAATTGACCAACAAAACCCCAAGGCATCAACATATCAATCCTTAACCAACAACTGAAGGAGGTATCAACCGAGATTCCATGAGGATAATATAGACCATATTGTCTTTTGTCGATGATTATGAAGGATTAATGGCACAAAAATACATCTAAGTAAACATTTAGACAATCCATTGAAAAATACTTAACAACTAACAATATGCAACAATAAAATGCACACATTCAGTTGACACATGAATAACACATCATAGACCATAATTAACACAAATTTATTATCTTCATTCCACCATCACAAAAATATATTAAGAAACTTATTAATTGAAAACAATATCGATCTAGGTAGATATTGGTGGCCACCCACTTGTTCCACTAATTCATAATGGTTCCACATCTTGGTATTTTTTCTATGGTTTTTTGAGTCCCAAACTTCTTGGGTCATTTTAAGGCCCTAAATGACGTTTTTTTGGCTCAATACTACCTAACATGTATCCAAAGGCATATTCTATGTCAAATAAAATGTGTACTCATTAGCTAGACCTTTTCGATGAGGTATTGAGCACCCCAAATAAAGATTGTATGAAAAATTTGTGCCCTTGAAATGTTGACGTATTAATTAACCACATCGAGGCCCACAAACCTTTTGGCATTTCATCTCCTGGGGTAGGGTTTTGGATGTTTAAGGTTTTATCATTGATGCTTTAAGTTAAAATGAATTTTCATCCTCTTTTTAATGAACTTCTTGTGAATGAGCGTAGCGGACACATCTCTCTCTTTAGAGACAATCTACCACCATTCTAGCTAGTTTGTGTGCTTTGCATTTTACAGTCTTTTGTATTTCATACAGTCATTAATAGAATATGAGTTTTACTATATTAATGTGTTACTTGAAACATATCTGTGTATTTCCTACTTATATATTTGTTATATCTCTGCCTTCATGGTGTTCTCAATATAATTTGGATCAATGGTATTAGAGCAATTTTCTCTTTGTTGTTTCTCTGTGCATGTCTCTGACGAGGTCAGGCTACCGAGACTTGGGTCTTGAACTAGTTGATATTGGATAAGAATTCTCTTATTCACTAAATAAACCTCCCATGGTAGAAGAAAAGAGAGACGATGGAGTAGGAGATCCTATCAAATTGTTTCTCGAGGAATCCCTCGCACAACAAAGGAACGAGATGATGAATAATTTCTCCTATGTGCTTCAATAATTGCTAACACAAACAGAGGTACCTTCAACTAATAGTCACTTTGGAGATGTGACATATTTTAAGGTACAAGTTAACTTTGATATTCCATTATTTGAATGATATATAGACGTTGATTCTTTGGAAAAATGGTTAAGTATGTTAGAGGGTTATTTCTCTATCCAAATTTTTTCCAATAGTGAAAAAATAACCTCTGCGTTTTTTAAGGCCCTTCCCCATATCATATATTGGTGGGATAATTTCTATGAGAAACATGCCAAATATGATTCTACAATTTTTGAGCTAGGACCCACTTGGGAGGATTTTTTTCATGACCTCAAGGAGAAATACTAGGATGTTTGAAACTATGATGACTAGTACACAACATGGACAACTCTATGTTAGAAGAGAGACCAGATGGTGTAGGAGAACACCAACATCTTCCATACCTTACACATAAATTTGGATATTAAATAATTCTAGTGGAACCTAGTTCTAAAGTACCATAGTGGCCTACATAGGTACATCCAAATAGATATGGATTCCTAGGACATCTCCTCACTCAGATACACTTACCAATATGCTGTAAAAATTGAGTAGAAGTTCAAACAAAATAATAAGAAGGATTTTGGTTCTACAAACATATCACAACATAAGCTTGGTAAAGGTGACCCTAACTCCTAGGGAAAAGGACAAGGAAAGGATGCCCATCCCTAGAAAAACCAGTCCAAGACACTGACAAAGAAGGTTAATGCAAAGTCAAAGAAGGACATTGGTAAATGGTGCAAGTTCCAAACAATCCCTTGGCACAATATTGATGAATGTTGATCGAAACATTAATTTTTGGTTGAGATAAAATCCCCAGGGTCAAATGCTAACTCATACTATGATTCATAATAGGAAAAGGTAAAAAATAGCATTGATGTAGAACCCAATGCCACCATCTCTATGACAAAATTCCATCCAGATGTAACATCCCTAGCCACCTGCTGGGGTATTCCATGTGAAACTTTTCGAAACTATATACAAAATTTAAAACATATACAAATACACAGATTCATGTAGAATAATACTAGTAATACATGCACATCATACATAGGGAAAAACTCATAAAAACAAATGGATAATAATGACACAACACATAATTTAACACACAATTGACACTTATCTTTGATGAGGAGATCACCAACTATGTGCATACTTTCCATGTTCCTCCCAACCTTAGAACACACTAGTCAGAACTCTCAGCAGTGGGTCACCCCCAAGATTGGACTAAACTCCACATGGGTAAAGGGATTCCTAACTAGGATGACATATCTCAAACAACAAGAACAACTCTGTCACATGTGCCAAATCGAACTAAAAACCTACAGTCCCTCATTTCCCACATGCGTTTCCCACCCCAGGAAGTGTGCCCCTTCTCTGCTCAACAGTCCTTTGACTTCCCCACTTCCTTTCCGAGGCTTCAACAACAGGTTGGACATGTGGTGTTAGATCACTGTAGCTATAGTTAGGAACCCTCAGGAAATCAATTCCCAACAATTCTATCACCTAGAGAGAGTTTCCCATGGGGATGATAAATTGCCTCTTCTATCTCCCATAGTCCTGACAACTCGCTTCTTCTATATTCCACAGGCTTGACAACCCACTTCTTTTGTCCAAATCCTAAGCTATCCAGGCATAGGAACAATGATGGAAACAACAAAGTTCGAGTAAGGTAGAGTACTGGCTTGGGTAAGGTACATGTACACTGCTAGTAACAGGAAGGTACGGGGTACTACTGAAAGAGTGCATGCAATATGGAGAGGCAAGAATGATGGAATGGATGAATGCGTGCCTGATTAGGGAAATGGAATAATTTCCCCCACATTTATGTTCATGCACCCTTAATGACACCTGGCCCTCAAGGAACTTGTTTGTCTCCACTTGTAATTCATTCTCTTCCCATAAGAACTTAGGATAACATAAGTTATATCCATACCTTAGTATTTATGAATAATATTATAATATTCCTTTGGCATTAAGCCCTCTAGCTTAACCCCTTCCTAGAATCTTAGCCCCCTTTCCCTTCCTAGTGGAGTTTAGTCCCCCATACTATTTTACGTGTTTGGTTTTCCATAGTTATGTACTTTATTAATGATATGGGTGTTTACATATACATAAATAGGCTCATTGGTCTTTAGAATATAGGCTCTCTGGCCTAATAATCACATAATCCTTTTGGCATATAATAATCTGGCTCACCAACCTATAAAACATATTTAAATTTACAACTAGGGATCGGCCTAGGGTTATCACATTCCCCTTCCCATTATTTATGCACTGTCCTCAGTGAAATATATACACATATACAACAAAAATTTCAAAAATACTAAAAACTATGTGGGTATTTTTCCTACATAACATCCTCATGCTTCGAAGTTGCATCTTCAGGACTGTACCAAATCCATTAGAACTTTACTAGGTCTATGGCTCTATTATGGAACTATTTGATATTCTAGTCCAATATGCACATCGAATGCACTTGAAAGGAACCTTCTTGGTCCATCTGAATCACGTTCCAATCAATGACATGATTAGCATCAACTATATACTTTTTGAGTAATGATACATGGAACAGATTATGAATAGACATTGATGTAGGAAATGGAAGCATGTATGCTACAGGACCAATCCTCTCTTGGATTTCAAATGACCCACAATAACGAGATGCCAACTTTGAACAATTTCCCAAATTCAGGGAACTTCTCTTGGCCTTTAATTTCAAGAATACATGGTCACCCACTTTAAATTCCTTGTGAGTTTTCCCCTTATCAACATAGCTTTTCTTCCTGTCTTGAGAAGCCTTTAAATTCTGTTTTATTTTTTACATTTTCTCTTCCATTTCCATGAGTAATTCTATACCAACCACTGCTCTATCTATTGGGTTGTCCCAACTTACCAGTGTGTTGCACCTTCTACCATAAAATGCCTCAAATGGGCTCATCTTTAGAGATGCTTGATACCCATTATTATAAGAAAACTCTACTAAGTGTAGGTATTCTTCCCATTTTAATAGTTTATCCATAACATACATTCTAAATATATACTCAATCACTTTATTCCCCTCTCTGTTTGTCCATATGATTCTGGTTGATAAGTTGTGCTAAAATTCAAATTTGTTCCAAATCCATTAAATAATCATTTCCAAAAATTTGATGTAAATTTTGGATCTCTGTTAGAAACAATTGTCTTTGGTATACCATGTAGTCGAGAAATTTCTCTCATATAAATATCAACAATGTTTGTTTCCTTATGAGTGAGCTTTACTGGAATAAAATGGGCAGCTTTGATAAGCTTATCCACCACTACCATGATAGAAATATGTTTCTTGTTTGTTCTGGGAAGTTTGATGATGAAATTCATTGTTACAAATTCCCATTTCCACTCAGGAATGGGTAATGGTTGTAGAAAACCAACTGGGTGTCTATGCTCAGCCTTGAACTTTTGACACTCTAAACATTTGGCAATAAACTCAATAACTTCTTTCTTCATGCTTGGCCAATAATATTGGCTCTTGACAAATGCAATAGTTTATTGATATCCTAGGTGCCCAACATAAGGTACATTATTCATTTCTCTTAACATCATATTTTTCAATTCCTGGGAATTTGGTACACAAATTCTTCCTCTGTACATGAGAATTTCATCATTTCCTAGCTTATAGTCCTCAATTTTCTGATGCAAAATACCTTGCTTTAACTTTGTTATTATTTCCATGTATTTCAATTATGATTTTGCAGCTTCTAATAATCTATATTTAAAATCTGATTGGTACATGCTAATGACTATAGCATGCAACTCATGCACCCTTCTTTTAAGTGCATCGACCACCTTGTTCTCTTTCCCTTTGATATGATTTATATCAAAGTCATATTCATTGAGAAATTCTAACCACCTGCTTTTCCTGGCATTTAGAGTTGGCTATCCAAATAAATATTTCATACCATTATGGTCTATCCTCAATTCAAACCTTTTCCCCATGAGGTAGTTCCTCCACATATTCAAGGCATGTATTATGACTGCTAACTCCAAATCATGAGTAGCATATTTCCTTTCATGCTCCTTCAACTTCCTTGATTCATAGAATACAACATACCCATTTTGATTGAGGACTCCACCAAGCCCTTCTTTACATGCATCCATGCATACAATGAACTCTTCATTTGGATCAACAATCCTTATTTTTGGAGCACTGGTTAATAACTTCTTCAAGTGTTGGAAACTCTTTTCACAATCCAATTTTCACTGAAACTTCACCCCCTTCTTTTGCAAGGAAGTGATCGAGTGTGCAATATTTGAGAATCCTTCAATAAATCTTCGATAGTATCCTACAAGGCCCATGAATGATTTGACCTCTAACACATTCTTTGGTGCTGATCATCCTCTAATGGCCTCAATATTTTTAGGATCCACTGTTATCCCTTCCTCTAATATGATATGTCTCAAATAATGAATTTGATTCTGATAAAATGAACACTTGCTCAATTTGGCATGCAATTGATTCTCTCTTAATAAATGTAATACCATCATCAAGTTTTGTTCATGCTCTTCCTATGACTTAGAATATATAAGAATTTTATGTAAAAATACAAGGACAAACTTATCTAAATATTCTCTAAAAATACCATTCATTAAACACATGAAGACAACTGGTGCATTTGATAACCCAAATGGAACAACTGTGAACTCATAATGACCATACCTTGTTCTGAAATCAATCTTGCTGATGTATTCTTATTTAGTTCTTATCTGATGGTAACCTGAGCTGAGATCAATCTTGGAGAATATTTTTTCATCTTTCAACTGATCAAATAGGTCATCGATCCTTGGAAAATGATACTTGTTCTTCACAGTTACCTTGTTCGGTTGCCTGAAGTCCATGGAAAGTCTTAATGTTCCATCCTTCTTCTTCAAAAATAATGTTGTGGCACCCCAAGGTGACACACTTGGGCGTATATACCCTATCCTCATAAGCTCTTCAAATTGCATTTGCAATTCATTCAATTTTGGTGTACTCATCCTGTAAGGGATCTTGGATACTGGGGTTTCTCCAGGCATCATATTGGTCAATAAATCAATGTCTCTTTTAGGGGGTAATCTTGGTATTTCTTTAAATACATCCTCAAACTCTTTTAGGACTGCATAATCTTCAATATTGGACACCTTATCTTTAGGTGTCTCTTCCAAACGTGCTACAAATATTTGACACCCTTTTTTGTAACTTTTCTTCAATTGCAATGACAAAATTTCTTTGAAAATTACTACCCTGGGAATTCCCTTTACTTTCCTTAGGTTCCCTTCTTCATCCCAACAAGTAAATTACTTACTATAATAGTCTAGGATAGCATGTTGTTGGTCCAACCAATCCATACCAATTAGACTGTCATAGGAACCTAATGATAAGATGTTCAAATATGCCCTGGTTCTCAGACCATTCATGTCCATTGGACATGCCTTTATCATCTCATTAATTTTTCTTTTGTCTTCAGTAGCCAATTGCACCAACCAATATTTTCCATTCTTTCTTCTTGGAAATCACAATATTTCCACCATCTTAGGATCTATATAACTATTATTAGCTCCTGAATCAATTAAAATAACAATGGTTTGGTTGTTTATCTTACCTTCCACTTCAATCATATGTGATTGAAACTTAACTTTCTTCTTTTCTAGGGTTGCATAGATCCTAGGCACATTTAGGCCCATGTCCTCCACTATTTCAGCTTGATGTACATTGTGAAAAATCCTCACTTTTTCACTTATATGAGGACAATATCTATACATATGATATACCCTACAACCCCAACATTGAATAAGTGGTTGTCTTGGTCTTTCCCCCCCTCTCTCAATCATTATAGGTTCTCTGGAAGTTGGTTGTCCCTGAGGATTATTTTTGAAGAATGGTGGATTAGTCCCCTACTTCCTCTGTTCCATCTTGTTTTTCTTCTTGTATTCCCAATATTTTTGGAAAGTTGGCCTTCCTTTATGTTTATCATAAAGGAATTTATCTCTCCTTATGGTCTCCTTCAAAGTTTTAGGATCTATTGAGGGGTCCTAAAACCCTTTAACTCAACAATAGGAACCAAACCAGCCAACAAGGCCCAATTAGACTCTACAATGTTTAATGGTGGAATGGTTCTCCAGACCTTGCGATCTGACCAATTAATCGATGGGATTTATGTAGTAATTGACAAGATGTCTTCCTGTGAAAGATCCTTCTTCACTTCAAAATTTCTCTTTTTGTATTTTCTCTTATAGGTGGGACTGATAAAGATAAATGTTGGTATAAACTAGTTGGGGAACAAAGGGGAAAGGACTTTGTTGGATTACTGAGAGGGGGGGTGAATAAGTAATAACGTAATTATAATCCTTTTTCTTCAAATGTTATATCAATGTAGAATTATTATCCAATAATGAGCAGTAATAAATAAACAATCACACACATGCATAGTACACCAGTGTTTTACATGGAAACCCAAATCGAGAGAAAACCATGGAATGTTTTTTCTTATATGTCTTGAAGAATTACATTCATTGGAAGCACCAACTTTGTTTTCCAGCTGCAACTAGAAGGAGGCTCCAACCTCCTAGTTTCTTAGGCTACAACCTAAGGGAAGCTCCAAATCCCCAAATCTATGGCTACAACCAGAAGGAGGCTACAACCCCCAATTTTCTCCAGCTACAACCGAAAGGTGGCTACAACCACCTGTCCTTGTCCCGTCCTGCCACCCTGAAGTAGAAGTAGAATGATGGAACCACTGTCACACTATCATTGTGGGATATACCACTATAAACCTGTACCAATAAATCTGAACCATGCATCAACCATGCATCAACCTGTACCATAAACAAGTGCATCAACCTTGCACCAACCTGTAATCAACCTGTACCATAAACAAGTGCATTAACCATGCACCAACCTGTAATCAACTTGTACCATAAAAAAGTTCATCCAACCATGTGCCAAGTATGTACCAATCATGTGTCAACTACTCATCAACTATGACTCATCAATGTGTACCAACATCATCAACTATACACCTCATCTATGTGCACCAACTCATCAACTACTTGTCTCAACCATGTACTCAACATGTACCTCAACCAAAATCCATCATCAATTTCATTATACAAATCTGATTTGTAGCTTTGTAATAGAACTGGTTTATATGATCACATTCCTGCAAACCTTCCTTAACTTTCAAAACAAGAGACTAGCATTTTCATGAAACTTTTCTTTAGTCTCACATGCCTAGTTTTGGATTAGTCAACAAACCTAACTTGAAGTAATCATAACTTTGAACCTATAATGTATAAATATATGAAAATGATATACAATGTTCTTCAGTGTGGTTTATGCAATTCCTCCAAGTGGCACTACTTGTAACCTCTTAGAAAAGGAGTTATAGAAAAATGGCATACCTTGCTGAATTTTGGCTTATTCTAGAGAGATACCTTTTAGAGCATGCCCCACACAAAATATTTGATGAAATGATATAAAAATATTACACAGAATACTACAGACTGTACCCTAACCAACAAATTTGGTCTCACTGAATTTGGATCTGTTATGAAGAAGTTATGACGTTTTTACCTGAAACACCTGATTTTGACTAGTTTCAGGACTGGCCACAAACCCTATTTTCCATAGAGTGTAACTCTAAAAATACAACGACCCACAAGATGAATTGGTAACCACAGATACTTGGATATGTTTTCTCACTTGCATATAAATTTTAGGATCTGAATCATTATAGAAAAAAAATTATAGCGAAAATGGTGAGATGGCCTGAAAATAACATAACTTAGAAAGCACCATCAAAAGAATTTATCCTTCCTTGCATTTCGGCCTTCCTTTCTTCACTTTCCTCAAAATTCCAGCTTATATATCATTTTTATACCTCATACACCTATAGATATTCAATATTCTCAAGTGTGATTCAAATGAGAGAGCCTTGCCTCTTATTTATACTCTCCAAGTAGCTTCCTTAAAAACATCTTCTAGGTCACTTGGCCCCACTTTCCTTATTTTATGGTTGGGTCCACTTCTAATTTCTCCATTAAAATTGTTATTGAAAATTTTTATTTTGTATTCACTTTAACTTCACTTTATTATTTACCTTTTAAAATCTTTTAAACCACTTTGATTAATTTGACCTTTTGGGGCTTCTAGATGACATATGAGGGTCCTCCAACTTCGTAAGGCCATAACTATCAAACCGTGAGGAGTTATGTGACGTTCTAAATACCACTAAAAATGGAATGAAATGTACTATCCATATAGAATAGTATTGTCTAAAAATATATCACAACTCATACCGTTACCCATCAAACAAACTTGGGTCTATTGCCCAAACCTGGGGTCTCCAACTTCTCATGGCCATAACTCTCCAACCGTGAAGAATTATGTGACATTCCACATACCACTGGAAATGACATGACAAGAAATATCCATCTAGGATATTTTCCATGACAAATTCACTTTCCTTCATTTCATTATTCCACAATTAAGCATGGGTTCTCTTACTCCACAAAGCATCTTCCCGTGAGGGCTTTCACCATAAGGGGACCACTTTGGAGTTCATCCATATTTACTTCTTATCAACCATGAGAAAAAAATAATGAGTCATATTTACATCAAACACTATTGGGTCCATTACCCAAACCTTTGTTCTATGGGTCTTTCTTCAAGGGTTGACATCAATGACAACCAACCTTAATCAACAATCTCCCCCTTTGGCATTAATGGAAACACTCTGATGCAACACTGAAATCATATCACTCATGCTCCCCCTAAAACCTTGCCTCTGTCCTCTGCATCTGATAAATATCTCCCCCTTTGTCATCAATGGCAAAGGTATATTTCCATCTAGGGCTACTCCCCCTGATAGACTGTCCTCTTATGGTGCTTCCTCATGTACATCTAAGACATATAAGATAAGCATTCAAAAAGCATTCATTTTTGGAGTAGAAATAACTCCAAGTATTTGGAGAAGATATTCAAAGGCTTCCTGTGGAAGTGGTTTTGTAAATATGTTTTCCACTTGTTCTTTTGTGCCCACATACTCAACTCTGATGTTCTTTTCTGCAACCTGTTCCCGTAGAAAGTGATACTTGATTGGAATGTGCTTAGTCCTGGAGTGCATCACCAGGTTTTTTGAGATACCGATGGCACTTGTATTATCACAATATATTGGAATGGGCTCATCATACTCAACCTGTATATCTGTCAAAGTCTGTTTCATCCAAAGAACCTGTGTACAACATGATGTTGCTGCAATATACTCTGCCTCGACTGTAGATAGAGATACCGATGATTGTTTCTTGCTTAGCCATGATACCAAACACTCACCTAATAGAACGTTGTTCCACTGGTGTTTCATCGGTCATCAATACAACCTACCCAATCTGCATCTGTGTAGGCCATAAGTGATAGATCTTTTCCTTTTGGATACCATAATCCAAACTCTTCTGTTCCTTTGAGATATCTGAAGATCCTCTTT
>ML786058.1:840589-876713 GCA_009831015.1 Picea engelmannii | reverse complement strand
GGGGTGAATTAGTAATAACGTAATTATAATCCTTTTTCTTCAAATGTTATATCAATGTAGAATTATTATCCAATAATGAGCAGTAATAAATAAACAATCACACACATGCACAGTACACGAGTGTTTTACGTGGAAACCCAAATCAGAAGAAAACCATGGAATGCTTTTTCTTATATGTCTTGAAGAATTACATTCATTGGAAGCATCAACTTCCTTTGTTTTCTAGATGCAACTGGAAGGAGGCTCCAACCTCCTAGTTTCTCAAGATACAACCTAAGGGAAGCTCCAACTCCCCAAATATCTGGCTACAACCAGAAGGAGGCTACAACCCCCAATGTTCTCTGGTTACAACCGAAAGGTGGCTACAACCACCTATCCTTGCCCCGTTCTGCCACCCTGAAGTAGAAGTAGAATGATGGAACCACTGTCACACTATCACTATGAGATACACCACTGTAAACCTGTACCAATAAATTTGAACCATGCATAAACCATGCATCAACCTGTACCATAAACAAGTGCATCAACCATGTACCAACCTGTAATCAACCTGTACCATAAACAAGTGCATTAACCATGCACCAACTTGTACCATAAAAAAGTGCATCCAACCATGTGCCAATTATGTACCAATCATGTGTCAACTACTCATAAAAGTGTACCAACATCATCAAAAATACACCTCATGTATGTGCGCCAACGCATCAACTACTTGTCTCAACCATGTACTCAACATGTACCTCAACCAAAATCCCTCATCAATTTCATTATCCAAATCTGATTTGTAGCTCTATAATAGACCTGGTGTATATGATCACATTCTTGCAAACCTTCCTTAACTTTAAAAACAAGAGACTAGCATTTTCATCAAACTTTTCTTTAGTCTCACATGCCTAGTGTTGGATTAGTCAACAACCCTAACTTGAAGTAATCATAACTTTGAACCTGTAATGTATAAATATATGAAACTGATACACAATGTTATTCAGTGTATTTTATGAAATTCCTCCAAGTGGAACTACTTGTAACATCTCAGAAAAGGAGTTATAGCAAAAATGTCATACCTTACTGAATTCTGGCTTATTCTAGAGAGCGACCTTATAGAGCATGCCCCACACAAAATATTTGATGCAATGATATGAAACTACTAAAAAGAATAGCACAGACTATAACCTAACCAACACATTTTGTCTCATTGAATTTGTATCTGTTATGAATAATTTATGACGTTGTTACCTGAAACACCTGATTTTGACTAGTTTCAGGATTGGCCACAAACCCTATTTTCCACAGAGTGTAACTCCAAAAATACAACAACTCACAAGCTTAATTTTTAACCACAGATACTTGGATATGTTGTCTCACTTTCATATCAATTTCAAGATCTGAGTGATTATATAAAAAACGTTATAGCGAAAATGGTGAGATGATCTGAAAATAACATACCTTAGAAAGCACCATCAAAAGAATTTATCCTTCCTTGCATTTCGGCCTTCTTTTCTTCACTTTCCTCAGAATTCCGGCTTAGATATCATTTTTATACCTCAGAAACCTATAGATATTCAATATGCTCAAGTGTGATTCAAATGAGAGAGCCTTGCCTCTTATTTATACTCTCCAAGTAGCTTCCTTAAAAACATCTTCTAGTTCACTTGGCCCCACTTTCCTTATTTTATGGTTGGGTCCACTTCTAATTTCTCCATTAAAATTATTATTGAAATTTTTTATTTTTTATTCACTTTGAATTATAATACACTCATCACTTCACTTTATTATTTACCTTTTAAAATCTCTTAAACCACTTTGATTACTTTGACCTTTTGGGGCTTCTAGATGACATATGAGGGTCCTCCAACTTCGTAAGGCCATAACTCTCAAACCGTGAGGAGTTATGTAACATTCTACATACCACTAAAAATGGAATGACATGTACTATCCATATAGAATAGTATTATCTGAAAATATATCATAACTCATACCATTACCCATCAAACAAACTTGGCTCCATTACCCAAACCCGGGGTCTCCAACTTCTCATGGCCATAACTCTCTAACCGTGAGGAATTATGTGACATTACACATACCACTAGAAATGACATTACAAGAAATATCCATCTAGGATATTTTCCTTAAAAAAATCACTTTCTTTCATCTCATTATTCCACAATTAAGCATGGGTTCTCTTACTCCACAAAGCGTCTTCCCGTGAGGGCTTTCACCATAAGGGGACCACTTTGGAGTTCATCCATATTTACTTCTTATCAACCATGAAAAAACAATAATGAGTCATATTTACATCAAACACTATTGGGTCCATTACCTAAACCTTTGTGCTACGGGTCCTTTTTCTAGGGTTGACATCAATGACAACCAACCTTAATCAACAAACTTAACTTCTGGAAAAGGCTGAGCTTGGGATAACCCTTCTGATCAAGCATGCAGACAATGATTCTTACACCTACAACAAAACTAGTACTAATACATTAAACTGTTGGTGTTCCAATTATTGACTCAGATACGATTATCAGGAGAAAACATACATGCAATAAATGATGGAAAGAAAAATAGTTTCCTTAACTCTAGTCATCAATCGCATATTAACAGAATAATAATTTTTTCATCATTAAAGAAAAGAAATATAAAAATATTGAATCAAATAACTTATCAATAGATTTAGAGGCTCTTAATCGTTACAACATCGATTCATTAGATTAAATCAGAAATAATTCTTCTTCAGATCCAATCACACATGCTTTTGATGAAAAACACAAACTTGTCTCTGGTCCTAAAAATGAATTCTCAATTAAGGTAGCTCCGAAATAGTTCTTTACAAATAAAAAAATGAGGATCTTTACAACAACCATCGAACTCGTCACTACATGTTGATCCCTTTGTTTATAACATATTATTAACTAAAAATAACTATCACCACATGGAGCTTTCATTGCTCAATCTTCTAAGACTCATCAAATGTTTCACTTGAGTGGATGACTCTTCTCGTACTCCGACCATTTGATGAAGAGATCCTCACATATGTTGGCATATGATAATTTGTGTTGTTCCATTGGGGCCAAAAGGATCTCCCTTATCTCTACTTCATGTGCCTGATATTTGACTACTTTAGCACTTAAATGTTGTAGCACTGTTCGAGCCTTGATCGGGTGCTCCATGAACTGCTGCACTTGTCCTCGAGACATGTTCTCCCCCTTTGTTATCTCCGCAACCCACAATGAGTATTGTTTGACATGTAATTTTACTATGTCATGCAAGTCGACAAAGTCATTAGGTGTGCTGAATTCTGGGAGGTCAATGTCTCTCATCGCCCAATTGATCTTGGTCTAGCTCTTTTCACACTAGGCCCATTTCTCTTAGATTTCCTAATGCCGTTCTTGGCCCATTTTCACCCAGTATTTGACCAACTTATTTATGTGGTTGATGTTGATTTCACTTAGTACTCGGATGTCATGCTCTTCGACATCTCAGCCCCGTTGAACCGCGCTGATGTAGTTGATCCTTTCCATTGCTTGGTGTGCTTTTTCATGCCACCTTTCCATATCCTTGTATGTTGCTAGCACCATGAGGGTGTATTATTAAAAATATACTATCCTTGCAGTGAAAAGGTGTCGCTCATTCATAAATTTACTCTAGGCCTCATGGAATTCACTTCTCAAGGACACCGTGGCCTGTGTGGTGTCCTGATAATATTTTTCCAAATGGCGTAGATGTTCCAACTCCTTTAGCACAATGACCAGATCCTTTTCATCCCTTTTCACTCTATCTAGGGTGGCATTTGTGATTTCCATCCCTGCATCGATAAGCTTATATGTCTTGTCATGCTCCGTGATAATCAATTTTTCTTCTATGGTGACGAGGATGGAGTGATCCAGAGTAAGACTCCTCTTCTTGGTGGTTATATTCAATATGGATTTCCTCTTCTGGTCATAGGATATGGATTTTATATCAACAAACTCATCCACGGGTTCACGAATTTTCTGATCTTCCCAAGTAAGCATATTTCCTAGCCCCTCGACAATGTATATCTATTCAAGACTGGGTTCTTGAACCTCTTTTGTGTGTTCTGAAGGTTCGATCTCTGGTTGTTGCTCATTGAGGGGTAGATTACTAGATGAAATTGAAGCATCAGGGGTAGGCTCGATGCTTACTTGATAATTGATTGTTGAGATGTGAATTTCCTACCGTGGAACTTCTTCCTTTTGTTCGCCCGACCCTGGCTCGTCCATCGGACTATAAATTTGGGTCTCTGATACATCAAGTAGCTCAGTGTCTGGGTCATCCTGCAACTAATAGATTACTCTCTTTTCTTGTTTTATCATGAGAAATCCCCTTTCTTATGCCTTTGGTGTGATAGGAAATCCCTTGTTCTATACCAGATCCACCAGGGAAACCTCTATTGCCTCTGTCGCTCTGATGTTTTCCCTGTCTTTGAGGGCCTCTTGAGTTGACTCCTCTATTTTCATTTCTTTTTCATCCAAGTTGATGGCCCTAAACCAGGTCATTTTCAGGTTGGCCATCCTTTGTACCACCTCGTCCCAGTCTTAGGAATTTTCTGTGAAGACATCGTCTTTGAATTTGTCATGGGTGTACAACTAGCAGGATGACACTTGTGAAGCATGTTGCAAGACCCAACCCTTTGTATCATTCTTGTGGAATTAGCTCGTCTGGATTTTGAGCTTGAGTTGGATTAATCCTTCTTGTTTGGCTTAAGTGATATCATTTACCAAGTAGAACCCTAAATGGAAACCATAGGGTATGAACGCCTCCTTCTTGTCCTTGGCCAAGGTGGCATTATATCCTTGCAAGTTGGTTTCATACCATATTTATCCTAGGAAAAGCTGGTCTAGGACATGAGATGGTAGGATATGTTGTGATTTAGTGGCCCCAAACACCCTAATGTATGTGTTGTGATTGTCCAAGTACCAGTGGCCTACCGTGGATATCATTGTCTTGGACGTAGCTAATAGTCTCGGGCATTCCTTCTTAAAAAGAATAAAATAAATTCACGTGATGAATTCATCGCAGATAAGGGAGTAAGACTTCTTATACCTGTTTTCCCATATCACGCTGAAGTAGATGTGGACCGGGATATCTGCACCATGCCATCTCAGATTCATGTCGACGAAGATGTTTCTGGTGGACATGAAATCGAGCAAGTATGAATCCATGTATAAATCTAATGTCTCTCCTGCCTTCGACATCTGCGCTTGTTGTACACAGATGCTCAATTTTTTAGAAATTATTTCTCCCCAGTTGAAACCGCTCCTGGAGATTATCAATGTGTAAGCCAAGGGCATCCATACCTCTAGAAATATGGAACAATCCTTCTCTCCATATAATCGACAGATGAGAGCCATTAAATAAGTGTATGGCTCCCTTAAGTTGGTCATCCTATACCAACGAATGCTCTGGTTGGTGAACTTATTGTCTTTCATCCACCATGAGGACATCACCCAACTGGTGTTGTGGGATTTGTAGAACTTCATGAAAAAATGAGTATTTAGATGCTCCTCAGGGTCTCTGAGTTTGTATTATTTCTGAACTTCTATCAGAAGGAACAATCTGACACACCCACCATTGTCATTGTTGATTAAATATTTGTGTGTGTCCGTGTGGTCGATGAGCCACTTCAAGACTTCTATGCAAGGAAAAATGAGGGTTCTTCTTTCCACCATATTGTTGACGGGAGAAATTGACCATTCGTCAACTGGGAGAGTGGAACCGGTCTGGGGTTGTCTAAATAACTCAAGCCATTTGTAATGGACCACCCTGACGAGTTTAACGGCTCCATTGGCCGCTCTAAGGTCTCCTAAGAAAACCAAAGAGAAAATGGATCTGAATTAACTAATGTAACTAATACTAATAAACAAATTAAACTATCTAAAACAAACTAAAAGAAACTAAACTAATTACAACTAATGAAACCAACTAAACTAACTAACTAATATACTAATCTAATTAAAGAAAATTAATAAATTAAATTAAAACTAAAACTAACTATCCTAACTATTATATACAATCGACTAACTACTATTATAGTAATTCAAATTAGTTATCTAATTATCAGTCATAATATTTCCTATTCACAAATGTACACTATAAACAACCTACAGATTTAATTAAAACCTGCAAAACTCATGTATTCGCTGCCCTAAGACAACCAATAATCTCTCTTTGATTTTTATGTTTTATGAAAAAGAAATAAAAACTACTGAAATTAAACGATCTAATATATTTACTAAAATTAAACAATCTAATATAAATCTAATTAAACTTATATCTATATTAAACTACTTAATGAAAATAGTAAGCAGAAGACTAATTGACCTGGAAACGCTCCAAGTCTGCCCTGTGTGTGATAACTTCTAAGCTGGTCGGAGGAGGGAAACTCACACCGGTTAGTCCGTAAGCTTCTCGTAAACAATCTGTTGTGCTACTTCTTGAAGTGTTTTACAGGAAAAACAGGACATAAAAGAAAATCGTAACAATCTTATGATTATAAATTCCTGCAATAAGGGAAACCTGTTATGCAGAAAACTTATATATAACAATTCAATTTATGAAGAAGATAAAACTATCATTCAGAAAATGAATTAACAATTGTTATGTCTTTTATCTATTTGGAAGAGACAAGATATGGATAACAGTAATAAAAGTTATATCATTTGCATTTGATTTAGATAGCTAAAGTGGTCATAAACCATAAACAAAGTGATATACAAAACATGAAACAAAATGTTGATATATTGAGAAGCTAAAGCTATGACAAAACATCAATTCTTCTCCAGTTTGTGTGATAAATCCATATCCTTGTTCTCCCACAACTGAGGATGATCATTATTACAAAAATCATAAGTATATATAGGTCTCTTCACAAGGTAAAACTTCCTTGTGGATAATATCAAATAGTTTTACATAATCTGGGAGATATCCCAAAATCACCTAAACTAAGCAAATAAAATGCAAGTGAAATCTGTGAAACATCCCCTAACTGCTCATCATATCTACTGCCAATTCGAATTTACCTGCAATAGAACACAAATATCAAATTAGAAAGATATTTCATTAAGAAAACAATGAAAAATTGATTCCACAGACTTAGCTACAGAATCTTCTGATTCTGTAACTAGTCAAAAATAGCATATAGAATCAGATAGAAATTAAATGAAATCGTTTTTAAAAAAACAATCCAATTTAATTTGCTTTTAATAAACATGAAAATTGAATTACTAATGGCTCAAGAAAATGTATCATTCAAATCAAACCAAATCTAAAAGGATGCAATCAGGATAGGGTAAGAATGCTCTATTTTTCCAATTGCCATAAAATCGGATCAAACCTTAACAGGACTGTTTCATAAATCAAATCAATGGCGAACTAAATCGTATAAGATACGATGCAATCATAATTGATTTGCATAGGATTCATATCGTTTTAATCAAATGCCAATATAGAAAATCTATCACGATTATTATCAAGATGAAACATGCATAATGATATCCATGAAACTCTGCCATAGACTTCGTTCACTGAGTGTCAAACAGTTCACAGGTATGACCGAAATAATGGTCGTAACCATCATTGACTAGTTATAGTCATAACAATAGATTGATATCATTCAGTTAAGTGCACTATATGTAAATTGTTTCAATTGTAATCGAATGAAATCATACTCCATGAATATTTACCCAATGATTTTCGTTTTTGATCACCACACAGTCAACAGATAGGGGCGTGATAAAATCAACAGAATCCATGAACTGGGCAATAATCAAAACAAATCTTCACTGAGTTAATTATAGAAACAAATCGTAACCCTGAGCAGAATCAAATTCAAACAATTTATGAATCGAAATGGTCAAACAATGTGAATCGAATAAGTTGCAATTTGGTTATGTATTAACAGAATAGTATTAGATTTGGTCGAAAGACATGGAAAATAGTTAACCCATTTGTCAATCATCTTCATACAGAACATAACCAATTCAAATCTTACTAATGACTGTGTTCAAAATCAGAATATCAGCAACAACCTATGTTTAGAAAATATTAACAACTTCAATTATCAACAGAGCATCCAATTGAGGCTAAATTTGAACAGTCAAATCTATCCGACGATCCATCGAATCAAAGCCAAATCCAATCGAAACTTAAACGATAACAAAATTGATTTATAAAAACAAAAATATATACAAAAGTGCATGCTTATGTGACAGAGAAGATCCACGATATAACAGAGTTTATGATCATGTCATATAAATAAGTGAAAGTCATACCAGTGAGGTTGATCTAGCTACGCCAATTTAGAATTGACGAATGTTGTTGCCGACTCCACGTTCTTGAACAAAATCGAACCAGTTGTTCGCTATTTCTTATCAGTGGATGGCACTTTACCTTGTTGACCAGATAGCCTTGGAACTTGATCCTCCAGAGCATGAATTTTGGATTGCAGCATTGGAACATCAATGTAATACCTTTCCAACCATACGCCACACTGATCACATGGTGGAACAACTGGTTGAGCAGGAGAGGGTTTCGACGAATCATCGAGGGTTCCACGAGGAATTTCAATGCCAGGAAAATTGGGATCATCCCGCAAACAAGGTGGTAGGTTTTTGACAAAGTCATATGAGGGTTTGTCACACAGACCTTTTGAGTAGGGATACTCGTTTGCAAGGAAACATTCAATCTCCGAATCAGAAGCTTCACTAACCACGATAGGCTCAGGGTTGACAAGGGGTCTTGGTTTATTTCTTGCCATGCGAGAGATTAATCGAGCATTTTTCTTGCCTTTAGAATTAGCACCAGTTTTAGCTTTAGGATTTTTGGCTGCGGGTTTAGCAATTTCGACCTGTTTGGTCACAGACATGGGCAAGTTCATAGGTGAGTCAAGTAGAGGTTTGGGTAGCAAAACGTTGTAAGGCACATGGGGGATAGGCTTGCTTTCGCTCACCATAGGTTTATCAACCTGTGGTGGGCTTGAGTCTTCAAATTTATTACGACTGAGAAAATCACTCCAACAGTCACGACGTAACCCCAACTCATAAACCATAACCATTTTAATTAACCCAAAATGGAAGAGGCTGGTATCAGCCTGGTTGCATTTGTACCTTTTAGCCATCTTAAACAGACTTCTATGAAGGTAGTGGAGCATATTAAGCTCATAGCCTATAAAAACCATCAATAGACGAAGGTGATACAAGAAAATGAACCCGTACCTGCCCTCGCAAGTAATGAATTGCTTGATTATCATTAGCAAGTCATGCCAGCATTGTTTTAACATATTTGCAGGTAGTCCTTTGTCACAGAAGTCCACCATTCGATATTGGAAGAGCAATGTCCACGGGACATCTTCCACTTTGCAATTTTTCGACCACTTCTGTTCCATAGCAGGCAGATTGGTAGCCGAGCTAAGAAATTGTTCATTAATTTCCAGTTGCACATCCCCAACCTTGGCTTGACATCCATTGAAGGTTAACGCAAATTGTCGAGCCACGCTAGGGTTATAACCATCGAATTTTCTTATGAATGGGAGCCATCCAAACTTCTCCAGGTCGCTATAAGAGTTATCGAACATGAGCAGTGCTTGGCAACCATTGGGCTCGACCCTTACGACCGGAGCCATGGCTTATGTGCATAGTAGGGTTTGGGTTAAACAATACAATATACAGGGTCGAAAATCGTTACGGCTAATAGCTGCAGCGCTCAAAGGGGAATGGATTAATTGTATGCATGCGAGGTGGTGGGATTACCGCCGCCATGCAGGATAATAATGGCATAGTACAGTGCTGTTCCATCCACCATAATATCGTTTAAATGATACGAACCGGCCAACCCGACACTTTGGGCAGTGGATAATTGTATCAACTTGCCATATCATATATTATATCAATGCGCCACTGCATAACTTACAAACAATACACCAAAACCCATAAAACAAACATACGCAAAGTAATGATCCAAATCATAAAATCAAAAACCAAAGTTAAATGTTTATCTAATCGTTCCATCGCATAGCTGCAAGCTATTTCCATCAAACTCATAATATTACCAATGCGCTCGTTTGCATAGTCAAATGTTTTGATTTGAAGTTTTTAAAACATGGTAACAAAAGATCTTATAAAATCGATAAGTCAAGAGCTCATAACAATAAGGATCATGTCATATAAACCAAAATCAATCATGACCCTTATAGAATCAAATGTAACCAAAATTTTGCATGCTCAATGGCTTATTAATCAAATAAAATCAAAATGCGCAATCAAAGTAAGAGTATATCAATGGACATAGTTTGAACAAATCATTCCAGCCACTTAATAACATACCAAAGGTAAGTGCCTTTCAGAATATCAGTGAGAAGATGATAATAGTCCAAATAACGATGGAGGGGTTTTCACACTTTCAGTTGTGAAAACTAGATCGAAACCAATTTGCAATTGTCGCAAAAAATAAAAAAATGTCTAGTTGCAAAATGCGACGATGACTTGTCGTTTAGGAGACAATAGGTGTAGGCAGCTTATAGGGCAATTAAAAAAAAAATTGAATTGGCTGCCAACAATGGCGACACACTGGGAGAAGCAGTTATCTCTGTTAAAAGAAATGAATTCAGATCAGGACAATAAAGAAAAATTTGACTTAAAACAACAACCAGAAAATCGTACCAACATAATCATTTACTATCTTTTTCAGCGATGTTTCAAAAGATGCAAACCAATAACAGTGTTAAGATCAACAAGTCATGATTTTTATGATAAAATCTTCAATATTGTTGGCATGGCCACTGCTGCCAGCAGGCGTCCATAGCCTCGACAGGGTTGCCATTTAACCCACTCGGACGTCCGTATCCTGTCAAGAAGTTCTAGATTAGAATAAAGGACTTTTCAAAGAGGTTTCTTATAATTTTACAGATTTTCATTTACTCGACATTGCTTCGCTGCCAGCGGGCCTGTTCAGTACCTCGACGAAGTTGTCTTGGCGCCATGCTTGCATTTACCCTCTGCCAGTGGACCTGTTCAATATCCCGATGGGTTTACAAACACCTCCCACAACTCTTATTAACATTTTTATTTTGTTTTTCTTTTATGGATAGCTGAGCGGGGTGACGCTGAAAAATCTTGATATCTTATCATATTTTTTCAGACCTCATCAGAATTTTTTAGTATTGTCTTTTATTCAGCTCCAGAAATGTTTTATTTCTAAAACAACTTACTTTGACAGGGAGACATCCATTTGAGTCATTCCTTTATGGAAAAGGGACAGCGTGAAAAGATAAAGATGATCATGACAAACTTCACTCAGAGATTGAAATTAGTAAAATTCTTTCAAACAAAATTTTCCAATATCATTTTCAGAAATATATCACTGATGTTCGTACAATCTTTCAGAAGTTATTTCAGCGAAGAGATTCTCTTATGGTCTTTTTCTGAATGGCTCAGTGTACAAGCATGCATATGTTTCAAGACACACAAAACTGATCATTCAAATCAAAATAAAAAACAAAAATAAAACAAAAGGAAATATTTACATAATATACAAGGATAAGAATCAAGCAAAATATCTTTTCAGGGCTTGGCCATTCACCGGGTAGGTGTCAAGCTGCCCTTCAAGATTCTGCAAACAAAAAGAACTAGGACCCAACTTTTCAGCAATAAAAAATGGCCCAAGCCACAAATTTCGAAACTTGGTGTGTTCACCCTTCCCTTCGTGTGGTTTGTCCCACTTTAAGACGAGATCGCCTACTTCAAAATTCCTATCAGAAGCAGAATTAGAATCGAACCAGATTTTAATCAGTTGTTGATGTTGATCTAGTTTACGCTTGGCTTGGGTTCTTACTTCTTCTAACTTCATCAAAGCATTAATACAACTTTCTAAAGGGGGACACTCTTTCTCTTGAGCTTTTTGTGACAATTGAAGTGAAGGAAGAAGAATATGAGGTGGAAAAATGGCTTCTCTGCCATAAACAAGGAAAAAGGGGGAATTACCTATAGCGTCTTTGGGTGTTACGCTATCAGCCCACAGTGCATTAAGCAGTGCGTTGTGCCAGTTCTTGTGATTTTTAGCCACGGTTCTTTTGATAATTTTGATCAAGTTCTTGTTTGTTGATTCTGCTAGGCCATTGCCATGGGGTTAGTAACTAGTAGAATACTTCAGCTTTATTCCCTTTTCTAAGGAGAACTCACTCATCTCAAGAGAAGAAAATTTTGAAGTGTTATCAAAGACTAGACAATCAGGGATGCCAAAACGGGTGATGATATTTGAGTTTAGAAAAGAGATCACCTGACTCGTGTTAACAGTTCTTAGCGCGACGACTTTAGACCATCGAGTAAAGTAATCAGTGGCTATCACAATATACTTGTGTTGTTTTGAGGATGGAGGGTTAATAGGACCAATGATATCAAGGCCCCATTGCTGGAAAGGAGAATTGACTGTGACGGGTTGCAAGGGGAAGGATGGTTTTTGCAATCGCCCTGATGCTTTTTGGAAAATGATACATTTACAGCAAAAGGCATGGGCATCTCTAAAATGTGTTGGCCAGTAATAACCATCTCTTAAAACCTTATGAGTAGTGGTATCACCACCGAAGTGACCACCAACTTCTCCAGCATGCAACTCAAGCAAGACTCTTTCTGCTTCGTCTTTTTCAAGACAACGCATCAGTACGCCGTCAAAATTCTGACGAAACAGTATACCATTAACTAGATGAAAGGAGGCAGGCTTTAGTCTCAAATATCTTCTCTTGGTAGGGTCAAGGTGATGGGGTGCTGATCCATGTTCAAGATAGAATCTAATATCATCGTACCAAGAACTTGCGAGGTTTTGTGCGCAACAAATCAAATTCTGATCGCGTTGTTCTAGGTCTAACGTATCACTATCTTCTTGTTGTTTGGCTTCTGAATCAACTACCAACTTACACAACCCTTGGCCTCTCACAATCTGTGCTGGGGTAATCTCTAAGTCATACTCCTGTAAGGAGGTGACCCAGTTGGCTCTTTTCTCTCCTAACTCCTTTTGCACTAACAAGTTCCTAACGGCAGGGTAGGGGACAATGACCTTCGTCCTTGACTTCAAAAGATATGACCGGAAATGCTTAACTGCCTTGAAGACAGTGTAGGCTTGCCGATCGACCACTAGGTAGTTAAGTTCAGCACCTTTGAAAACATAGCTCATAAAGGCGATGGGTACTTCGTTGTTTTCAGAATTCTTCTGAGTTAGGACCGCGGCATAGGAACGATCAGAGGCAAAAGTATAGAGTGTAAAGTCTTGAGAGAAATCAGGGCTCATGAGAGACGGAGCATCTATTATGGACTTCTTTATAGCGTTGAAATATTGGTTTTCAGTGGGTCCCCAGTGATATTGGGTGTCTTTCTTAATCAGGTTCTGGAGAGGCTTAAGCATTTCGGAGAAACTGGGGACAAATCTTCTCACGAAATTAATCTGGCCTAGGAAAGACTGCATGGATTTTTTGGAGGTAGGTGGGGGAAGTTTAGTGATGACTTGGGTCCTCTCGGGGTCAATAATCATTCTATCACTAGACACAATGAATCCTAGTAGTTTACCCTATTCTACTGCAAAGATGGACTTCTTGGGGTTCAAGGAGATGCCGTATTTATGACATCGTAGAAGAACGACTCGTAAGTAATTTAGATGATCATCTTTGTTTTTGGAATAAACAGTCACATTGTCTAAGTAGACTACTACGGAGTGATTGATTAAGCCTCTAAATGCAATGTCCATTGCTCTCTGAAAAGTAGCACCGGCGTTAATCAATCCGAAGGGCATTTTGTGATACGCATAAGTGCCCCACAGGGTACGGAAGGTAGTTTTCAGTTGGTCCGGCGGAGACATCAAGACTTGGTTGTATCCAGAGAAACCATATAGTAAGGACAGCCTCTCGGAACCAGATACTTGTTGCAAGATCTGTTCCATGGGAGGGACAGGATAATTATCTTTATCAGATGCTTTGCTGACGTTTCGAAAATCGACACAAAGTCGAATTTCTCTGTTTTTCTTCCGTACTGGGATGAGGTTGGATACCCATTGAGTGTGTCTAACAGGAAAAATTATTTTAGCACTTAGGATTTTATTCAATTCTTTTTGTACGGTCGGTTCTAGTTTAGGATGCATTTTCCTCAGTTTCTGTTGGAAGGGTAAGGTTTGGGGCTTCATTGGGATGACATGCTGTATAATATTATGATCGAATGTCTTAAGATCATCATAAGTCCAAGCAAAGACATCCTTGAATTCTTTGAATAATTTAACAAAAGCAGCTTTTTCTTGTCTAGAACATCCCAAGCCTAAGTTGATACACTGAGGATTTTCACTAGTTCCTAAATTGACTTTTTCATAAGACAATGAGGAACTGTTGGTTTTACAATTGACCATCTTTTTAAATTTATCTTCAAAATCATAAAACTTTTCTAGTCTAACAACATATTTGGGTATGGAATTTACCATGTCCGATAGAGCTTCAGGAGATTTCAGATTAGGTATTACCGTAAAGTCATGCAAATTGTCGTCGTGTGTTTGTTCATCTATCACAGCACCTTGAAAGGTTTCCTCAATGTGCAGAAAGTTAATGATTTGCTGATCATCATCAGACACTCTCCAGTTCGTGATATTGTCGGGAACAGATGGTCGAAACAATAGCTCCATAGAGAATGCGTTTGGAGATAAGCCTTCTGCAGGAAGAAGTTTATAGGCAACATTAGCGAGTAGATCTGCTTCTGCGTTATTTAATCTAGGAATGGAATTTATATTAAAAGAAGAAAATTTGTTTATTAAACTCCATACCTCAAATTGGTAACATTTGAGATGCGGGGAAAGACAATGTATAGAATTTCTCACCTACCTGACCACTATCTCAGAGTCGCCGAATACAATTAGATTTTGAATGTGCATGTCTAAGGCTTTTCTGAGACCTTGTAATAAAGCCTCATATTCTGCAATATTGTTAGTACATTCAAATTCTAATCTACAGGCCAATAATGTTTTGTTACCTACCGGATCGATAATGATGCAGCCTGCACCAGCTCCTTCTTTAGACTTGGAACCATCGAAATATAAAGACCAAATTTGATTTCCATCGGGTTCACCGGATCGTTGGATAGAAGCTGTTGGTTGCGTACATGTTAAGATCTCAGACTGTTGTTGCAGATTATTGATAGGTGAAACTTCAGCCATGAAATTTCCAAAGTAGGTGTCCATCCCTTGGACTTCAGGTGAATTAGCCGGAGGTGTATATGGTTCATTTGGGTTATTCAAGTTGGTTACCGTGAACTTGAGGTAACGCTCACGATTCACCTTAATTTTGTTGGGCTTACCATTTTTTGGAAGCCATAAGTGAGACCAGTCCGTTGCAAAGTAACCATGTAGCTGCTCCGACCAGTCCCTGCTCAAAAACAGACCATACACTTCTGGAATATCTACCACAATTATATCAATAACCTGATGAACTTTTGGGTTAGACGATAATCTAATTAGTACATTTTTCAGTTCGCCTATAACTTTAACATCCGTTCGATCAAGCTGTATGATTTTCAAAGAAGATGGTTCTACTTCGTCATTAATATTTTGGCAGATTGACCAGGGCATCACATTGGACGATGCTCCTGAGTCAACCATACAATTATGCACATTTCTGTTGAAGATTTTGAAAGTTAAAAGAAGAGGAGGTACATTCTTGCGAGTATTCAGAGTGGTAGTTTTTGGTTTTTTACTCGCAGTTTCTAAGACTACTTTATCTGAATTATTTACATTATTTACAGTGTTATTTACATTGTTATTTACAAGAGTTACGGGAAGGCTTCCTTTATCTTGAGGATCAGGATTATTTTTAATGGAAGTCTTCTGTGGTGCTTTGATTTGCACAACCTTATTGTTGTTTGAATTACCATTCTTGCCATTGTCTGAAATATTTTGCAACATATTTTGTAACAAAAATGGAAACTTCAACAACTCATAAATAGAAATGTTAGCCCTTAATTTCTTAATATCTTCAACAACATCATAATCTAATTTAGGAACAACATTACTCTGTTTAGTTTCTACTGATTTAGTTGGCTTTGGAGGTAAAGTTGTAATGTTCTTGACAGGAGGTTTGTTTTCCGTCTTACTCCTAGTGTTGTAAGGGTGAATAGTCTCGAAGTTAGATTGGAAGATGCTATCTGAGAGGTGTCCAAAGATATTTGGAGAAGACTCTTCTTCTTGAATGGTTTCCTGCTCGACTTCCTGTTGAGGAATATCAGGAGGGATCAAGTCATCCTGGGCTCCTATAATTGTCTGGAGAGCACATTGCAAACTTTCTAGGTTCAAGCCTTCGGTATTTGAATTAGGCCGATTGGTTTGAAAAGGCTTTCGGAAAGGAGGTTTATAGGGTCCTTTACTCGAAGATGCTTCTTCAGTTGACCTTTTTAAATCTATAACTTGATTAGACAATTTTTGTACAACTTTGGTTAAATTTTCCAAATCAGAGTTTTTAGGTTGTGTTTTGTTTTGTGTAGGTCTGGGAAGAATTTCAATCTTCTTTTTGGAAGAAGAAACAATTTCAGTTTCGTTGCTAGAAGAGTCCTTAAGACTAAGTATGTCTTTTTCAATTTGAGTAGCCTCTTCAAAGGCTTCTAACAATGTGGCCTTTTTAGATCTTTTAACCCAAATAGCTATACTTTGATGTAGAGCTTTAGTGTAGTAAGCTATTACAAGACTCTCAGCAGGCATAGAGTCTGCAGGGATTCAATTTTTAAGTGTTAAAAATCTTTGATTAAAATCTTTGATTAAAATCTTTAACTTTTTCTTTTGAGTTCATTTTTAAGCTTGAAAGATCCATGACTAAAACTTCTGGAGGTTTGCCATCTCCGAATTTTTCCAAAAAGCATGACTCAAACTTTTCCCAAGACACTATAGTATGAGGCTGTTGGGCAAAGTACCAAGTGGACACATTACCCTCAAAGGTGTAAGGGAACAACCTACATATGAAATCTTCATGTTCAACGTTACGGAGTCTGATGGCTAACATAAATTTTTTGATATGGTCTTCAGCTATCTGTTTTGAATTGGGATCAAACTTAGGAAGCCATTTCTCTGGGTGCTTAGGTAAAGGGTGCTGGGCTCTAGGTACAACTACCACATCCTGGTCCAACCATGGTCTAGCAGGGTTGTTCTGATTTTCCATTGGGGTAGTGGGTGTAGAAGGACAAGAAGGTGTTTTGCCTTCATTAGAAGAGGAATCTCCTCCAGAAGAAGAAGGAGATGAGGGAGGTGGTGAAGGAGGTATCCCAGATCCTCCTGCAGCAGGATTTGTGTTTGGATCTGTAGGATTCACAGTGAGGTCTATGTCGCCTAACTGTTCTCTGATATCAGAGAAGTCTAAAGGTTGACCCCACGGGTGGTTTGGTCGCCTAAGACTTTCTAAGGCACTATGTGTTCTGATAAGAGATTGACGAACGATCTCTTGAGGATCACCACCTGTAGGATTAGGGGTTGTTGGCTCAACTGTGATCTGTGGATCTTCGGTTGAAGTAGTTGCTGCTTGAGGGGGGATATTATCTTGTGAACGGCTTCTAGTCACTATGGGTGTGCGATTAGGTGGAGGAGGAGTCTTCCGACCACCTCGTGCCATTAATTAAGTGCAGGCCCTCCTTCTAGCGCCATTTTTTGACGGGCGAAATTGACCGTTCGTCAACTGGGAGAGTGGAACCGGTCCGGGGTTGTCTAAATAACTCAAGCCATTTGGAATGGACCACCCTAACGAGTTTAACGGCTTCGTGGGCCCCTCTAAGGTCTCCTAAGAAAACCAAAGAGAAAACTGATCTGAATTAACTAATCTAACTAATACTAATAAACAAATTAAACTATCTAAAACAAACTAAAAGAAACTAAACTAATTACAACTAATGAAACCAACTAAACTAACTAACTAATATACTAATCTAATTAAAGCAAATTAATAAATTAAATTAAAACTAAAACTAACTATCCTAACTATTATATACAATCGACTAACTACTATTATAATAATTCAAATTAGTTATCTAATTATCAGTCGTAATATTTCCTATTCACAAATGTACACTATAAACAACCTACAGATTTAATTAAAACCTGCAAAACTCATGTATTCGCTGCCCTAAGACAACCAAGAATCTCTCTTTGATTTTTATGTTTTATGAAAAAGAAATAAAAACTACTGAAATTAAACGATCTAATATATTTACTGAAATTAAACAATCTAATATAAATCTAATTAAAATTATATCTATATTAAACTACTTAATGAAAATAGTAAGCAGAAGACTAATTGACCTGGAAACGCTCCAAGTCTGCCCTGTGTGTGATAACTTCTAAGCTGGTCGGAGGAGGGAAACTCGCGCCGGTTAGTCCGTAAGATTCTCATAAACGATCTGTTATGCTGCTTCTTGAAGTGTTTTATAGGACAAACAAGACATAAAAGAAAATCGTAACAATCTTATGATTGTAAATTCCTGCAATAAGGGAAACCTGTTATGCAAAAAACTTATATATAACAATTCAATTTATGAAGAAGATAAAACTATCATTCACAAAATGAATTAACAATTGTTATGTCTTTAACCTATTTGGAAGAGACAAGATATGGATAACAGTAATAAAAGTTATATCATTTTCATTTGATTTAGATAGCTAAAGTAGTCATAAACCATAAACAAAGTGATATACAAAACATGAACCAAATGTTGATATATTGAGAAGTTAAAGCTATGACAAAACATCAATTCTGCTCCAGTTTGTGTTATAACTCCATATCCTTGTTCTCCCACAACTGAGGATGATCATTATTACAAAAATCATAAGTATATATAGGTCTCTTCACAAGGTAAAACTTCCTTGTGGATAATATCAAATAGTTTTACATAATCTGGGAGATATCCCAAAATCACCTAAACTAAGCAAATAAAATGCAAGTGAAATCTGTGAAACATCCCCTAACTGCTCATCATATCTACTGCCAATTTGAATTTACCTGCAATAGAACACAAATATCAAATTAGAAAGATATTTCATTAAGAAAACAATGAAAAATTGATTCCACAAACTTAGCTACAGAATCTTCTGATTCTGTAACTAGTCAAAAATAACATATAGAATCAGATAGAAATCAAATGGAATCTTTTTTAAAAAAACAATCCAATTTAATTTGCTTTTAATAAACATGAAAATTGAATTACTAATGGCTCAAGCAAATGTATCATTCAAATCAAACCAAATCGAAAAGGATGCAATCGGGACAGGGTAAGAATGCTCTATTTTTCCAATTGCCATAAAATCAGATCAAACCTTAACAGGACTGTTTCATAAATCAAATCAATGGTGAACTAAATCGTATAAGATACGATGCAATCATAATTGATTTGCATAGGATTCATATCGTTTTAATCAAATGCCAATATAGAAAAGATGTCACGATTATTATCAAGATGAAACATGCATAACGATATCCATAAAACTCTGCCATAGACTTCGTTCGCTGAGTGTCAAACAATTCACAGGTATGACCGAAATAATGGTCGTAACCATCATTGACTAGTTATAGTCATAACAATAGATTGATATCATTAATTTAAGTGCAAGATATGTAAATTGTTTCAATTGTAATCGAATGAAATCATACTCCATGAATATTGACCCAATGATTTTCGTGTTTGATCACCACACAGTCAACAGACATGGGCATGATAAAATCAACAAAATCCATGAACTGGGCATTAATCAACACAAATATTCACTGAGTTAATTATAGAAACAAATCGTAACCCTGAGCAGAATCAAATTCAAACAATATATGAATTGAAATGGTCAAACAATGTGAATCGAATAAGTTGCAATTTGGTTATGTATTAATAGAATAGTATTAGATTTGGTCGAAAGACATGGAAAACAGTTAACCCATTTGTCAATCATATTCATACAGAACATAACCAATTCAAATCGTACCAATGACTATGTTCAAAATCAGAATACCAGCAACAGCCTATGTTTAGAAAATATTAACAACTTCAATTATCAACAGAGCATTCAATTGAAGCTAAATTTGAACAATCAAAGCTATCCGACGATCCATCGAATCAAATCCAAATCCAATCGAAACTTAAACGATAACAAAATTGATTTATCAAAATAAAAATATATACAAAATTTCATGCTTATGTGACAGAGAAGATCCACGATATAACAGAGTTTATGATCATGTTATATAAATAAGTGAAAGTCATACCAGTGAGGTTGATCTAGCTACGCCAATTTAGAATTGACGAATGTTGTTGCCGACTCCACGTTCTTGAACAAAATCGAACCAGTTGTTCGTTGTTTCTTATCAGTGGATGGCACTTTACCTTGTTGACCAGATAGCCTTGGAACTTGATCCTCCAGAGCATGAATTTTGGATTGCATCATTGGCACATCAATGTAATACCTTTCCAACCATATGCCACACTGATCACATGGTGGAACAGCTGGTTGAGCAGAAGAGGGTTTCGACGAATCACCGAGGGTTCCATGAGGCATTTCAATGCCAGGAAAATTGGGATCATCCCCCAAACAAGGTGGGAGGTTTTTGACAAAGTCATATGAGGGTTTGTCACACAGACCTTTTGAGTAGGGATACTCGTTTGCAAGGAAACGTTCAATCTCCGAATCAGAATCTTCACTAACCATGATAGGCTCAGGGTTGACAGGGGGTCTCGGTTTATTTCTTGCCATGCGAGAGATTAATTGAGAATTTTTCTTTCCTTTAGGATTAGCACCATTTTTAGCTTTAGGCTTTTTGGCTGTGGGTTTAGCAATTTCGACCTATTTGGTCACAGACATGGGCAAGTTCATAGGTGAGTCGGGTAGAGGTTTGGGTAGAAAAACGCTGTAAGGCACAGGGGGGATAGGCTTTCTTTCGATCACCATAGGTTTATCAACCTGTGGTGGGCTTGAGAGTATTCAAAGTTATTACGACCGAGAAAATCACTCCAATAGTCACGACGTAACCCCAACTCATAAACCATAACCATTTTAATTAACCCAAAATGGAAGAGGCTGTTATCGGCCTGGTTGTGTTTGTACCTTTTAGCCATCTTAAACAGACTTTTATGAAGGTAGTGGGGCATATTAAGCTCGTAGCCTATAAAAACCATCAATAGACGAAGGTGATACAAGAAAATGAACCCGTACCTTCCCTCGCAAGTAATGAATTGCTTGATTATCATTAGCACGTCATGCCAGTGTTGTTTTAACATATTTGCAGGCAGTCCTTTGTCACAAGAGTCCACCATTCGATATTGGAAGAGAAATTTCCATGGGACATCTTCCACTTTGCAATTTTTTGACCACTTCTGTCCCGTAGCAGGAAGACTGGTAGTCGAGTTAAGAAATTGTTCATTAATTCCCAGTTGCACATCCCCAACCTTGGCTCGACAGCCATCGAAGGTTAATGCAAATTGCCGAGCCACGCTAGGGTTATAACCATCGAATTTTCTTATGAATGGGAGCCATACGAACTTCTCCAGGTCTCTATAAGCACTATCGAACATGAGCAATGCTTGGCAACCATTGGGCTCGGCCCTTACGACTGGATCCATGGATTATATGCATAGTAGGGTTTGGGTTAAACAATACAATACACAGGGTCGAAAATCGTTACGGCTAACAGTTGCAGTGCTCAAAGGGGAATGGATTAATTGTATGCATGCGAGGTGGTGGGATTACCACCGCCATGTAGGATAATAATGGCACAGTACAGTGTTGTTCCATCCACCATAATATCATTTAAATGATACGAATCGGCCAACCCGACACTTTGGGCGGTGGATAATTGTATCAACTTGCCATATCATATATTATATCAATGCGCCACTGCATAACTTACAAACAATACACCAAAACCCATAAAACAAACATACACCAAGTAATGATCCAAGTCATAAAATCAAAAACAAAGTTAAATGTTTATCTAATCGTTCCATCGCATAGCTGCAAGCTATTTCCATCAAACTCATAATATTACCAATGCGCTCGTTTGCATAGTCAAATGTTTTGATTTGAAGTTTTTAAAACATGGTAACAAAAGATCTTATAAAATCGATAAGTCAAGAGCTCATAACAATAAGGATCATATCATATAAACCAAAATCAATCATGACCCTTATAGAATCAAATGTAACCAATAATTTTGCATGCTCAATGGCTTATTAATCAAATAAAATCAAAATGCGCAATCAAAGTAAGAGTATATAAATGTACATAGTTTGAACAAATCATTCGAGCCACTTAATAACAAACCAAAGGTAAGTGCCTTTCAGAATATTAGTGAGAAGATGATAACAATCCAAATAATGATGGAGGGGTTTTCACACTTTCAGTTGTGAAAACTAAATCGAAACCAATTTGCAATTGTCGCAAGAAATAAAAAAATGTCTAGTTGCAAAATGCGACGATGACTTGTCGTTTAGGAGACAATAGGTGTAGGTAGCTTATAGGGAAATTAAAAAAAAAATTGAATTGGCTGCCAACACATATGTAGGTATGATCATCGGATTTTTGGGAACACCTCATCGTTGAGTGCTCTTACATATGGATCACTATGTGGGAAAGATTCCAGGTATTCCTCTTGAATGATATTTTTAAGGAGTTCTCCCCAATGTGGGAGTGCCATATTGTAATGTCCCCAAGGTCAAGCCCAGTTGTAAATATTGTTTACGAAATGAGTTGTAAAAATTTCTTATAGGCTAGTGAGCCAAGTTTATATAAGCTGGTGGGCTTATGTGATTGTTAGGCCAAAGATCCTAAGTGCTGAAGGCCAAGAGCCTGATTTTGTACATGTATCTATGCACATTATTAATAAAAATATAAACACCACCGCGTGTAGACCGACCACGATGAATGAGTGATGGGGGAGTAAGATTCCACAGAGTGGGAAAGGGATTAGGGACTGGAAGGTGGGAAAAGGAGGCTAAGTTTGGAGCCTAGGAGATAAACCTAGGGGCTTAAGTCCTTGGGGAATAATATTTTAATATTATTCCAAAAGACATTTGAATACTATGTTTTATCCTAAGTTCTTTTTTGGAAAGACAAGCAACTTCCAAATGGAAGGAACACATGCTGAAGGAATGCATGCAATTGCATGGGTGACAAGTGTCAACCTAGGCGCATGCAAATAAAATGGCTGAGATGAGCCATGAAGGGGGTTCGCCTCCATTCTACCCTACCGTCAGAACGTGAGTCTCTTCTGACCTATGCAAGAATATGCTAGTGCAACCCTGAAAGCCAAAAAGCATGTGTTGATTTCTGAGATAGCTGGTACAACCTCTGTCTGAACAATTTTAGCCTATGTGTGGAATCTCTGTACATCTTGTGCAATCCCGAAACCAAAACTGTGAGTCTATTTCATGATTGTTGAACCTATTTGGGAAGCCCTTGTCTGTTTTCCCAATTGGTTGTTTTGGCCACACAGTACTGGACTGTGCATGGCTTACTAGCTAGTGTGAGTTCATGCTTAGCCTATGTGTAACCTCTCTCCAGATGAGGGAGGTGACTGTTGTTGGAAGAGACAGGTTATCAGGCATGTGAACAACTCTCTCTAGGTGAGATAGTTTGCTGGAAAGTGGTTTCTTCCAGAGAGTGTCCAGCACCAGCTTCGGGCTCTGAGACTTCTTGATCCAACCTATTGCCGAGACCCAGAGAGGGAGGTGTAGCACCGATGGATTGTGGTTGTGAAGGTGTATACTCCCAGGTGAAACAAGCATGTGGGGAATGAGAGTTTGGGAGTAGTGGGTGTAAGATGGCATCTTGGGAAGAATCCTTCCAGTTGTTCTGTGTTGTTTTCCCTGTAACCTCAGCCTAGCCTAGGATTTCTTACCTTGGGGTGGAGCTTAGTCCCAGCTTGGGGGTGACCCACTGCTGATCTTGATGGGCAGCATGGTCTAAGGTTGGGAGGTTCGTGGAAGGCCTGTATGTGGTTGGTGGAATTACCATCATTTCAAAGATAAGTACCAGGCAATGTTTTAATTATGTTTTTCATGTCTGTGTATTTATATTTATCATGTATTTTGTTGTGCATATTAATTAATGTTAATTCCATGGATTATTTATGTCAGTAGTAATTTTGTGCTAACTTTGAGTTTAAATGTGTTTAACCTATTTCAAATGCATGTTATTAATTAAGCATAAAATTATGTTGTTCTGTAAAGTAGCGTCTTCCCAGCCAGTGGGTTGTATGACAGCTGGAGGACCGTTGCAGAATGGTATCAAAGCCATGGTTTCGACACTGAGCCTAGATGGTCCAAATAAGTGGTCTTGGAATGAATTTTTTTTGAGAAGAAATTGTGTCGGGAGGGCCAATTTCAAATCCTGGAATGTTCCTAAGTGTCAAGGAGTCACTTGACCATGTTACAAAGCTTAGGAGGTTTAGAGGTATTTTAGAATCCACAATCGGTGTGGTATATGGCCACTGGGAGAGAAAGAGAGATTTCAATGCATGAGGTGTTGGAACCGTAGGATTTGTTTGGGAGGAAAGGAGAACCCTCACAACCGTCAGATCTGGAGAATGTGCACAGGGATTAAAACCCTTTGGAGTTGCATAGGAACATGGAAATCGTGGTACGTGAAATCCCAAAACTATCTACACCATATATCATAGGAGAGGAACTTGACTGTTGGATCGAGTAGATTAATAGACCATAATCTCGTTAAGCAGCGGGAAAATATGGGTGGCCAGAATTTGTGCACCCAAATCTATGACTAGGTTTCCATTTTGGACCCCTGTCGTCATTCTACCTTTAACAAGGGGGGGGGGNGGGGTCTAGAATTGAGTGCATAGGTTTCGACGGCTTAGATTGGGGCACTCGGATCTATGGAAAAGATTGGATTTCAGACCCCCTTTGCCTTTCTACCTTTAATAGGGGTGGGTGGGTGTCCGAAATGGGTGAATTTTTGTGGGTCCTATGAAATGTTGAAAGGATCTACGCCGTAGATCTGAGAGAAGTATAACCATTGTATTTCACTTTGAATGGACATGGATACATGGGTGTGTACCATGTGCTAGTGGGTCGATAAGAAAAGTGAGAGTGGTGGGACATGATGACATCATTGAGGGTGATGTGGACCCTCGTGAACATTCCATGCACCACCATGGTTAAGGGCAACAACTGTATTGTGGGCCCGGAGGGTAAGGAGATAGAAATTTTAGAAGTCGGGGATTGAAGCGACAAGAGATTTGGAGACACTGCTTCGTGAACTACAGTGTACCAAAGACCTGAAAACTAAAGTGCCGAAATCCTGAAATCCCTACCTTGGCTGGCAATAGCTATGTTGTGGGCCCAGGGGAGAAAGGTTGGAAGTTCGAGAGCCGGGAGTTGGATAGGGAAGCGAGTGCAAGAACCTCTGGGGACCAAAACCCCAAAACCCAAAACCCTGAAGTTCTGAAATCCCAAAATTTTTGAAGGACATAAGAACTATTGAGGATTTAACTGTTGGATCCTCATGGACCAAAAACCTCGAAAATTGAAGTCCCAAAAATTTGTAGATCCAAATAGAGTTAAAAAAACTTAGTGAATTTGAAACGTTTTCTTATTCACGTTGGTTAATGACTGATTGTGGTTTTTATTAAGGGATAAGGCCTGACAAACTCCATTTGACTACATCTTGTGTGTGCAGAGTTCAACGAGTGTTAGGACAACCAAAAACCAACATTGAGTATGGAATTGGAAGAGGTGCAGATTGCCTCTGAAACAAAGGACGAAAGGGTAGGAAGGGATGTCAACTTGGGAATCGAAGGATCAAACTCTAATGGGCATGAAAAAGAGATGGATAAGGAGGGACATATGATGAAACTCATTGAAATATTGCAGAAATATTCCCAGGCTCACCGAGATGATAGACAAAATATCATGAAGGTCAAGGATCAACAGGGTGAATTCAAATTAAAAATGTTGAACAGCCTAGAAAGAATAGAAAGGAAATTGGAGAAGGGAGTGACTCATGAAAGAAAGAGAGTCATAGGAACCCTGAGAGGTAAATAAGATCAAGAAATGTAAGGACCCCTAAGAGGAAAAGAATATCAAGAAATGTAAGGACCCCTGAGAGGAGAAGAAGATCGAGGAGTGGTAGCAGACATCGTTGTCGCTCCCCAAAGAATTCTGGTAAGGAAGCACACATTAGTTCAAGCCCATCTCCTACTAGAAAGAATAGGAGATCTAGAGTGGATGAATTGAAAGGGGAGATGAATAAGATTAAGCCTCCTACATTTGATGGAGAACATAAGAAGGAGGAAGATGACAAAACATGGTTTCTTGGCATGAGGAAATATTTCCAACTACAGAATTATTCCTCTCATGCCGAAGGAAGAATTGCGATGTATCAATTGAAAAGAAAAGCATCCATGTGGTGGGATCAGTTTTTGCAGGTGCAACACATTAGTGAGAAATATATCACTTGGAAGGAGTTCAAGAGGTATTTCTAGAAGAAATACCTGACTAAAAGATACTATGACAGAAAGATGAAGGATTTCTTCGAACTCAAGCTAGGAAGCATGACCATTGATGAATACGAACGAAGTTTCTTGGAACTACTGAAGTATATTCGATTCATCAAAGATGAGGCTATAAAGATTCAGAGGTATCTGATTGGATTGCCACCTTCCATTGGTGACAAGATTCAGTATGATGATCCTAAGACTATGGAACAAACAATAAGAAGGTATAAATGCTTATATGAACAACAAAGAGAAAATCCTACCTTTTGGAAGGCTTGGGATGACCAGAGGAAGTTTAAGAAGGAACAGAGGTAGAAGGGAAACAAACCTCCCTTTTTCATAAATAATCCTCAAGGACATCCATCGTTTAGAGAGCCCAGAATGGCTGAAGTGGAGGAACAAAGGCAGAGACATACACCCATTCAGTGTTGGGGTTGTAAAGGGAACCACAAGTACAGGGATTGTCCCCATAAAAATGGAAAAGCTAGAATTCTCCATACTGTTCAACAAGCTAAAACAATGGAGGACATGGGCAGTAGAATGCCAAGGATCTACACAACCCTGGACAACAAACAAGCTAAATTTCAATCACACATGATTGAAGTGGAAGGTATGATTGACAACCAACCATTTATAATTTTAATTGATTCAAGGGTTGGCCATAGTTATGTAGATCCTAGGGTGGTGGAAATTTTGCATTTATCAAGAAGCAAACATGAAAAGTCTTGGTTAGTGTAGTTGGCTATAGGAACCAAGAGGAAGGTCACTGAGTTGATTAAGTCCTATTCTGTAGACATGAATGGATTGAGCATGAAGGCTGAATTGAATATTTTTCCTTTAGGTTCTTATGACTGCTTAATTGGGATGGATTGGTTGGACCAACACCATGCCCTTCTGGACTGTCATAACAAGAATTTTACATGCCTAGATGAGGAGGGAAATTGGAAAACAGACCAAGGAATTCCCAGGGCTATGGCCATTAGAGAAATCTCAACCATGCAGCTGAAGAAGTGTTACAGGAAAGGTTGTCAGTTATTTGCAGCCCATGTGGAGGAAGCATCTAGAGATGAAGTCTCAAATATTGGGGACCATGAGGTACTCACAAAGTTCAAGGGCATATTTCAGGAGGTAACTGGAATACCTTCGAAGAGAGACATCGATTTTTCTATAAATTTGATGCCCGGAACAGCTCTAGTGTCGAAAGCTCCTTATAGAATGAGTACGCCAGAGATGAAAGAGTTGCAATTGCAACTTGAAGAGCTTCTAAAGAAGGGGTAAAATATCCCCAGCGTGTCACCTTAGGGTTCCCTAGTCCTATTCGTGAAGAATAAGGATGGGATGTTGAGGTTGTGCATTTATTTTTGACAGTTGAACAAGGTAACTGTCAAGAACAAGTATCCTCTGCCGAGGATCGATGATATTTTCGATCAGTTGAAGGGTGAAAAAATATTTTCAAAGATAGATCTCAGATCCAGATATCACCAGGTGAGAATAAAGGATGAGGACATTAGCAATACCTCCTTTAGAACAAGGTATGATCATTATGAGTTCACAGTGGTGCCATTTGGACTGTCAAATGCACTTGTTGTTTTTATGTGCTTGATGAATGGTGTATTCAGGGACTATTTAGACAAGTTTGTCATAGTCTTCCTGGATGACATCTTGGTGTATTCCAAGTCAGAACAAGAGCATGAAAAATACCTAAGACTGGTGCTTCAAGAGTTGATAGGACACCAATTGTATGCCAAATTGAGCAAATGCTCATTTTACCAAAGGCAGATCCATTACTTGGGGCACATTATTTTGGAAGAAGGGATCATTGTGGATCCTGAGAAGGTTGAGGCCATCTGAGAATGGTCAACGCCAAGGAATGTGGTGGAAGTCAGATCCTTTATGGGTATGGTGGGCTACTACAGATGATTTATAACACGGTTCTCAAAGATAGCTCACCCTATCACTTCTTTACAAAGGAAGGAGAAAAAGTTTCAGTGGACTGAAGAGTGTGAGAAAGGTTTCTAGCGATTGAAGTAGCTGTTAACCAATGCTCCAATCTTAAGGATTGCATATCCAAATATCGATTTCGTGGTTTGCAAAGATGCATGTAAGGAAGGGTTGGGAGGATTTCTTAGCCAAGATGGATTTGTAATCTGTTATGAGTCCAGGAAGCTGAAAGAGCATGAAAATAATTATACCACTCACGATTTGGAGCTAGCAGCAATCATCCACGCTTTGAGGAAATGGAGACATTACCTCATGGGAAGGAGATTCAAATTGAGAACAGACCACAACGGTCTGAAATATTTGTTTGATCAACAAACCTTAAATTCTAGACAAAGGAGAAGGAAAAGAAGGTGGCTGATGCACTCAACATAAAAGTTCATGATTTACATGCTACAACCATTAGCATGTATAGGACTGATATTAAGGATAGAATTTTGGAAGCTACAAATGCAGATTTGCAGTATATAGATTTGGAAGCAAAGCTACAATAGAGTGAAAGGCCACAGAAAAGGGAAAGTTACACCTTGGAAGCTGATGGATTACTTCTATATAAAGACAAAGTGTTTAAACCCAATGTCCAGGAATTGAAACTTGTGATTCTAAAAGAAATGCATAACATGACTTATGCTGGACATCCTGGATATCAGAAGACTGTGGTAGCAGTCAAAAGCCATTTCTTTTGGCCGGGTATGAAGAGAGAGATCACTGAATACATTGCCAGATGTATGGAATACCAAAAAGTTAAGGCTGAGCATAGGCACCCAGCAGGATTGTTGCAGCCTTTACCCATTCTTGAATGGAAGTGGGAAGTGGTGACCATGGATTTTATTACAGGATTGCCTAGAACAAGAAAGCACAACGATTCAATCATGGTTGTGGTGGACAAGATTACAAAATATGCCCATCTTATTCTACGGAAAACCACTCACAAGGCAACAGATGTTGCTGACATCTTCTTAAAAGAAGTGGCACGCTTGCACGAAATTCCTAAAATGATTGTGTCTGATAGGGACCTGAAATTCACCTAGAATTTATGGAAAGAACTATTCAAAGGATTCAAAATGAATCTGAATTTTAGTACAACGTATCATCCCGAGTCTGATGGATAGACAGAGAGGGTGAACAGAGTAATAGAGGACATGTTGAGAATGTACGTGATGGACAAACCATCAAGATGGGAAGACTACCTGCAATTGGTAGAATTTGCCTACAATAATGGGTATCATGCATCATTGAAGATGAGCCCATTTGAAGCACTTTATGGAAGAAAGTGCAACACTCCAGTGAGCTAGGATAATCCAATTGACATAGAAGTATTTGGGGTAGAGTTGCTCAAGGAGATGGAGGACCAAATGATAAAAATTAAGCAGAATTTGAAAGCTTCCTAGGACAGGCAGAAAAGTTATGTTGATAAGAACATATACCATAGAGAATTCAAAGTGGGTGATCATGTTTTCCTGAAAGTGAAAACTAACAGGAGTTCCTTGAAGCTGGGAAGTTGCACCAAGTTGGCAGCTAGATTTTGTGGGCCATTTGAAATCTTGAAAAGGATTGGGCCAGTTGCATATAAGATTGCATTACCTGCATCTATGACTATACATAATGTATTTCATGTTTCATTGCTTAATAAATATGTACCTAATTCTAATCATGTTATCAATTGGAATGTGATTCAGGTGGAACCCGAAGGTGTCCTGCAAGTGCATCCTGTGCACTTATTGGACTGGAAAAACAAACAACTCTGGAATCGAGATATGGGGATTTTAAAGGTCCATTGGACCTGGTATGGTCTTGAGGATGAAACATGGGAGCATGAAGATGTTATGCAGGCAGAGTACCCACATTGTTTTGAAAAATTTGAAAAGCTTGCAGATGTTGTGTAAAGTTGCACTGAGGACAGTGTAGAAATAAGGGGAGGGGGATTGTAATGTCCCCAAGGCCGAGCCTAGTTGTAAATCTTGTTTATGAAATGAGTTGTAAAAATTTCTTATAGGCTGGTGAGACAAGTTTAAATAAGTTGGTGGGATTATGTGACTGTTAGGCCAGAGAGCCTAAGTGTTCAAGGACAAGAGCTTGATTTTGTACATGTATCTATGCACATTATTAATAAAAATATAAACACCACCGCGTGTAGACCAACCACGATGAATGAGTGATGGGGGACTAAGATTCCATAGAGTGGGCAAGGGATTAGGGGTTGGAAGGTGGGAAAAGGGGGCTAAGTGTGGAGCCTAGGTGTTAAAACTAGGGGCTTAAGTCCTTGGGAATGATATTTTAATATTATTCCAAAAGGCATGTGAATATTATGTTTTATCCTAAGTTCTTTTTTGGAAAGACAAGCAACTTCCAAATGGAAGGAACATGTACCAAAGGAATGCATGCAGTTTCATGGGCGACAAGTGTCAACCCAGGCGCATGAAAATAAAATGGCTGAGATGAGCTGTGATGGGGGTCTGCCTCCATTCTACCCTACCATCGGAATGTGAGTCCCATCTGACCTCTGTAAGAATACACTGGTGCAACCCTGCAAGCCAAAAAGCCTATGTTGATTTTTGAGATAGCCAGTACAGCCTCTGTCTGAATAGTTTGAGCTCATGCGTGGAATCTCTATACACCTTGTGAAATCCCAAAACCAAAACCATAAGTCTATTTCATGATTGTTGAGCTTGTTTGGGAAGCCCGTGTCTATTTTCCTAGTTGGCTATTGTGGCCACACAATGTTGGACTGCGCATGGCTTATTGGCTAGTGTGATCTCATGCTTAGCCTATGTGTAACCTCTCTCCAGATGAGGGAGGTGATTTTTGTTGGAAGAGACAGGTTTTCAGGCCTGTGAACAACTCT
Source organism: Picea engelmannii (assembly GCA_009831015.1). Classification (NCBI taxonomy): domain Eukaryota; kingdom Viridiplantae; phylum Streptophyta; class Pinopsida; order Pinales; family Pinaceae; genus Picea; species Picea engelmannii. The sequence continues at coordinate 845,370 of ML786058.1, read as the reverse complement.
CTCCAGGTGAGAGAGTTTGCTGGAAAGTGGTTTCTTCCAGAAAGTGTCCAACACCAGCTTCAGGCTCTGAGAATTCCTGATCCATCCTATTGTCGAGACCTATAGAGGGAGGTGTAGCACCGATGGACTATTCTTGTGAAGGTGTATACTCTCGGGCGGAACAGGCATGTGGGGAATAAGAGTCCGGGAGTAGTGGGCGTAAGATGGCATCCTGGGAAGGATCCTTCCAGTTGTTCTGTGTTATTTTCCCTATAACCCCATCCTAGGCTAGGATTCCTTGCCTTGGGTTGGAGCTTAGTCCCAGCTCGGGGGTGACCCACTGCTGATCTTGATGAGCAGCATGGTCTAAGGCTGGGAGGTTTGTGGAAGTCCTACACGTGGTTGGTGGAATTACCACAATTTCAAAGATAAGCACCAAATGATGTTTTAATTATGTTTTGCATGTCTGTGTATTTATATTTATCATGTATTCTGATGTGCATATGAATTAATGTTAATTCCATGGATTATTTATGTCAGTAGTAATTTTGTGCTGACTCTGAGTTTAAATGTGTTTAACTTGTTTCGAATGCATGTTATTAATTAAGAATAAAATGATGTTGTTATGCAAAGTAGCGTCTGCCTAGCTAGTGGGTTGGATGATGGTCGGGGGAGCGTTACACATATTGGAACCTGTGCTTGCCTCTGTATCTCTGAAGGATGGAGGCTGGATGAAAATCTTCTTTGTTGTTGTATTAATGATAGGTTCCAGCCTCAGAGTGTGTTCCAATTGTTTTTCATCCCCTGGAGAAGACCCTTCGCCTACCTCTGGTTCTTTCAACTTTGATACCCTCGACGATTGTCTAGTGCTTGGCTTTCTTGGTGACATTGTTCCTGCAACTAAATAAAATTTCAGAGACTGTGTAAAACAAAAAAACGGATAAAAAACATATGAATTACAACCAACGAATTTATAGACTCAGATAAATGCCTCTGAAGCTTGTTAAAACTTGGTTATTTTCACAATCATGGGATCGATACAGCCTTCAAGTCGCTCATATTTCTCCTTAAGATGCTCCAAAATTCTCTTATGCACAAAATGATTTCATTTATAATGAATCACAATAATTTAAAGAGGGAAGAACTTACTGGGTCGCGTTAGCCATTTAAATTAGGTTATGAGTGAATTTTAACAAATCTTTCACCCAATCTCTATAACTTAAATTCATCATGGGTTGACGATGGAGGTACGGGTGGTGATGTGGTCTATCGGTGATTTTAAATGACTATTTTGATTGGCACACAAGGTAGAAAATAATGCGGGATTTAGTATTAATAATTTAATTATCTCCTTAAATTCTCAAAATCCGATCGTATCTAATGCTAAAACGTCCCATCGTGTTGCTCTCATAGTGGGTGGATCAGGGATAGGGAATGTGCTATGAACATTTTCCTTGATGTCTTTCTACGAAAATCTCTGATGTTGATCAATTTCACCGTATAATGTTGTCGTAGAAAAATTGACTTGGAGGTGTGACTCAGACCTAGGGAACCAATAATGACTCAGGATAAAACTAGACCGTATGATCCTCCTATTGGGCAAAGACACATGGCGCTAAAGACCGGTGACTTAATTAGCGTGTATTAATTGGAGTCAGGAATTTCCTTAAGTTATTCGTTCTTAAAACAAACCTTAGCTTGTCGATGCTGAAAAAGTATCCAGGGTCGATGATCAACGATAAACCTATCAAGTGATTTCTTCAGATTAGCTTCCTCAAAAAATTCCCAATGCCAAAAATGCATCGGGGATTGACGATCAGGAATAACCTTTAGCATGGTCAGAACATTTGTTGCTATCCTTCTAGGTTTTCACTGATTCAGATAAGTGCATCGGGAATTGGCTATTAATGATATCTTTTCTCTCTTCGTTAACGTCTACCCCCCTCTTTTTTTATCAATGTCAAAGGGGAATCGACTATCAAAGACATCATTATGAAAAACTTGATGCAAAACAAAAAATTCTTTTTGTCGATGCTGATGGAGATAGACACTCGACGAATGAGGTTTCCTGAGTGGTTCTTTTCCTTATTTGAATTCCTTCCGATGCCGAATCTGTGCATGTTGGGTGAAGTGTTTTGGCTGTTGACTCTTTATTTAGGTGTTAAGGAATTTTAATTCATGGGGTTTCATATGTTCAAACAAACCTAAATAAGTGATGAGAGTCATGAGAATAATCAAAGACAAAAAATTTCTCAAAAATGAAGTCGAAACAGACAGAGCAAAAGATCAAGTGGTAGCCAAAAAAGAAAAAAATTGACAGAGGATTTTTAGGGTGTGTTGAGTGCTCAACAAATGGAGGCTTACCTGGAAAAATCAGAATCTCTATTCCTACCTCGGGTGCAGGTGATGAAAAATTTGAGTAAGAAATTAATTGGTTTTTATCAGAGCCTCTTTTATCCTTGCATTTGAAATTCCCTGATTGGTCCATTTTGGCCAGCCTATGGGGTTTTCATCCTTTATTCCACCTTCGTTTCCTATAACCCTGACTCACACCCCCTTTGACAAGAGTCGAGTAAATAATTAACTGGAACTAGGGCCTTTAGTTACCCTTATTCACTTGCTAAGGTGTTTCTCCACTTCCAGCGAGCATCCATAGTTGCTGGCACAGGGGAAGACCCAAGATTCAATGCTACAACAATGCACCAACAAAGCTCTAACTTCTGTCCCTTTCGACAACACCTACGAAGTAGATGTAGTCTCACCTAAAGCAATTATGAGGGGGTTGTAGGACATAGATGTCTACAACCAGGGGGAATATCAAGTGGATCTAATACAAGAACAACACGACATTCATATATCACTTATCATCTAGGAGCTACTCTGATCATCTACTTATCATATCTAAAACAATAATGCAATCACAGTATATCAATTGACAGAGACAAAATACCAATCACACACAACAAAATATATACGTAGTTCACCCTCTCTTTAGGGATACGTCCACATACCTGTGCTTTATAATATATTAAGATGAAACATACAGTTCTTGTCTGTTCTCTTAGCTAGTAGATCCTCTTTTTTTATCCTTTTTTTCTCTCCCCTCCCTATGCACCTAGCTGGAGGGTTGATCTTCGCACCCAGCTGAATATCTTACAATACCATAAGGCTCTCACACTTAACACTTCTTCCTCATACAACAATAATCAATCATAACAAAAATACCACTAGATCGACAACAATATCGTACCAGCCCAAACTAGGTGCTCATGACCTTTATTTATACATTACAATAGCTCACTGACATCCTGAGACCGAAACCTAGGTGTCCAAAACCCTAGATACCAAAACCCTAGGTGTCTAAAACCCTAGGTCAACTTGACCCTTATTTTCAAGGCTTTTCCATCTTGTCTTTTCTTTATTCTTGTTGGACACACCTACCACACTTAGAGGGGGGGTGAATGAGTGTGGGGCTCTTTTTCCCAAAACTTCCCTCTTGCACAAAAACTCATCAATTAACATTCAACATTTATTCATTACCCATTGTTATCATTTATAACCAGTTAGATGTGAGCACATATCAACAACATATATCAGCAATATATCATCAACAAGTCATCACCACAATGAACACAAAGGACACAAGATGTATGTACAATTTTCTTTTTATTACGGACTACAATCCTTGGGGTTTATTAGCAACAACTAAATAGAGTACAAATCTACAAGAGAACCAGCTCTATATTCAAGACTCATCTTGCATTCTCAGAACCAACTAAGAAGAGGCAACAATCCTCGACAGATATCAATCTGTACCATAAACAAGAGCATCAACCATGCACCAATCTGTGCCAAACAACCTGTAATCAACTTGTACCATAAAAAGGTGCATCCAACCATGTACCAAGTATATACCAATAATGTGTCAAATACTCATCAACAATGACTCATCAATATGTACGAACATCATCAACTATACACCTCATGTATGTGCCAACTCATCAACTGCTTGTCTCAACCATGACTAGCTTTGGATTAGTCAACAACCCTAACCTGAAATAATCATAACTTTGTACCTGTACTAAATAAATATCTACAATTGATACATAATTTTCTTCAGTTTATTTTATTCAATTCCCCCAAGTGGCACTACTTGGAACCTCTCATAAAAGGAGTTATAGCAAAAATGACATACCTTGCTGAATTTTGGCTTATTCTAGAGAGCGAACTTGTAGAGCGTGCCCCACACAAAATATTTGATGAATGGATCTAAAACTATTAATGAGCATAATACAGACAGTAATATAACCAACACAATTGGTCTCACTTAATTTGGATATTTTAAGAATAATTTATGATGTTTTTACCCGAAACACCTGATTTTGACTAGTTTCAGGACTAGCCACAAACCCTATTTTCCACGGAGTGTAACTACAAAACTACAACGACCCACAAGATGAATTTGTAACCACAGATACTTGGATATATTTTCTCACTTGCATATAAATTTCAGGATCTGAATCATTATATAAAAAAAATTATAGCGAAAAGGGTGAGATGACCTGTAAATAACATATCTTAGAAAACACCATCAAAATAATTTATCCTTCCTTGCATTTCGTCCTTCTTTTCTTCAGTTTCCTCATAATTTCGGATTATATATCCTTGTTTACCTCATTCACCTATATATCTTCAATATCCTCAAGTGTTCCACACCAAAAATGCTCAAGAAGCTCTCACAAGAAGCTCTCCATCAATACTCCAAAATATATTCCCACAAGAAGCTCTCCATTGATCCACAA
>ML786058.1:827181-839839 GCA_009831015.1 Picea engelmannii | reverse complement strand
TCCAACCATTCTTCTAGGATAACTCAATCCGCAAAGCATCTTCCTGTGAGGGCTTTCACCATAAGGGGACCACTTTGGAGTTCATCCATTTGTGCACCTTATCAATCATGATAAGACAATAATGAGTCATCTATACATTTTTCAAACAATGCATCATATACCAATGGAACCACATCAATCCATATTCATCATGTATCAATGACAACTCATTGATCCATCTTCATCTATGCATTCTCATCAAAGACAATACATATTATATTACATAAATCATCAATCAATCAATCCTTTGACATCAATCAATCACTTGACATCAATCAATCAAAACATTGGCATCAATGACAACATGATCCAACAATTCTCACGTGATGTTGATTTGTCCACGATCATTCTTCCTTGCTTATCTGTCATCCTTGATTTCCTCATCCAACGACTTACTTTCTCGCACTTCGCTCCATATTTTCTGCTCTTTTTCTCACTTCAACCCAATAATAGTCATTGTGTCTTGTGCGAAGTTCACATTTTGCCTTTTCTTCCTTGATATTCGCTTGCATCCATAACCAAGGGCCAACATGCCCCCAACACTCACCTGTGACTCATCCCGAGGCACTTTAGATATTATCTTCTTGTTTTACTTCGACTTCAGACTACCCAGTGTAGCCTCTACTTTCTGCTATATGCCTCCTTTTGCTCCTTGTGCAGACTGTCTTTTCTGTGTCTAGTACCCAGTTTCAACTACACCTGGTACCTAGACCCTTTTCTTCTTGCATTTATTGAGAACTGTAGGGAAGCTAGTTGTCATAGTACAATTTCAACCGGCTCCCATTCACTAATCCTTTCTTCAGCTCCCCATTCAAATTATTCAATTGCGCATCTCCTCCCTCTGTAACATAAGCGATCTCATGTGGCCCTAGCCAATGCATTTTGAACTTCCCAGGATGTTTGATGAACTTACTATCATAAATTAGGACTAGATCACCTTGTTTAAGTGCCTTCTTCCTGATGTGCCTATCATGGTAGGCCTTCTCTCTTTCCTTCTGTACTTGTTGATGGAATCCTGCAACAAATATGTCTTCCTCCAATTCAACCAACTGTGTAAGCCTCTCTTGAAAAGAACCAGGGTCATCCATCTCTACAAAGGAAACAATTATTGGGCTTGGTACCAAATATTCGATTGGAATAACACTTCAAGATGATATACCAACTTAAAAGGTGTCTGAATTGTCAGCTTCTTGCAAGTGGTTCTATAGGACCATAATATTGTTGGAACTCTTATATCCCAATTATCCTTGTTCACACTACAAATATTTGTGAGTGTTGTCTCCAAGATCTTGTTGAATTCTTTGACTATCCCATTTTCTTATGGATGGTATGGTGTGCTCTTTTGATGGTGGAATTTGAATTCTTCAGTCAGGGCTTCAATTTTATTATTGATGAAATGTGTGCCTTGATCACTCATAAGGATATTTGGGCATCCAAACCTGGTTATGATGTCGTCAAATATGAAGCATGCAGCTGTAGTTTCACTACAGTCCTTAACTTCTCTTGCTTCGACCCATCTGGTCAAGTATTCCGTTGTTGTAATTATGTACCTTTCTCCTGTACGCTTTCTTGGTGGGTTTATAGGTCCAATGAAGTCAATGGTCCATTTCTCAAATGCTTGTAGGGTCAGTTGTGGTGCTAGTTGTATTTCATCTCTTATAGAAGGTTTCCCAACTCTTTGGCATACATGGCAGGCTCTGGAATAGTCTTTAGCATATCTATGTAAGGTAGGCCACCAAAGGCCATCTCTAAGAACCTTCTATGAAGTTGCTTTTCATGCATAATTTTCTCCTGCAATTCTTTCATGAGATTCTATGAGGATTAGTGGTCATTTTGCCTCCATAACACAACTTCTTAATATCTCATCAGGTCTCATCTTGTATAGATGTCCAACTATAAGTGAGAAGTCTGCAGCGCGCACTACTAGCTATTTCTTCTGAGGAATTGTGTACTCACTAGGTTCCATTCCTATTGATAGGAACTAGACTATCTATACAAAGTGGTCATCGATATTTCTAATGGCCAATAGCTGTTCATCTGGTAGTGCATCCTCCAAACTAGTCAGCTCTTCACCATGTTCCAACCTTGACAAGTGATTAGGACCTTTTTTCATTCTCCCTCGCTTTACTATGATCTAAAAATCATATTCCTGAAATAGCAGAAGCCATATCCTTCATCCCAAAACTAGCCTGTTGACTAGGTGTTTTAGTGTGGCATGATCAATAAACATTTTAAAGTGTCCTCCCAACAAGTAATGACGAAATTTCTGCAATGCATACACCATGGCTAACCCTTCTCGCTCAATGGTGGTGTAATTAATCTCAACAGTTGATAGATTCCTTCTAGAAAAGGCTAATGGGTGGTCAATATCTCCTCCTCCAGGTTGTGCTAACACATCTCCTAAAGCAATGGAAGATTCATCAACACGCACATGAAATTCCTTGGTCCAATCTAGAAAAACCAGAATAAGTGTAGTAGCCATTTTCTGTTTCAGTGTGTCGAAGCTCTGCTGGCATTCTTCTTTCCAACTAAACTGAAAATATTTCTTCAAAATTTTCTCCATGGGTGTTGTGATCTGAGCATATCCTTTGATGAACTTCCTGTAATATCCTATGTGTCCCAGCACAGTGTGCAGCTGTTTGACTGAAGGAGGAGGGAGTATATCAACTATAATGGTGATCTTGGATGGATCTACCAGCAATCCTTGCTTACATACGATATGACCTAAAAACACTCCAAATGGTGAAAAGAAAATACATTTCTTCAGGTTCAAGGAAGTTTGACACTACCTGCATTTATCCAACGTTAGCCTTAGACATTCAATATGATTCTTCAATAAACTAAAAATAGTCCAATTATCCAAACATGCTTCTAGAAATTTGTGCAAAAATTCCCTGAATGCTTCAACCACCACCCTAGAAAAGATGGCTGGGGAATTTTTTAATCCAAATGGCATCACTATATACTAATAGGACCCCCATTCTATTGAAAATGTGTTCTTATGGCGATCTTCCTTGGCAATCCAGATCTGATGGTATCCTGAAAATCCATCTGTAAAAGAATATACTTCCTAGCCTCCCACATTATCTAACACTTCATTAGTGAATGGTGTAGGGAAGGGGTCATGCAAAAAATCATCACTCAGCTTCCTGAGATCTATGCATATCCTAATCTCTCCCATATTCTTGTCTTGTACCACCATACAACTAATCCACTCTGACTCTTCCACAGGTTCTATAATCCCTGCTTCCAACATTTTGTCGAGCTCAATTTTCACTTTTTCCTTATATTTAGGGTTTAGTCTGTATGGTATTTGTTTGATTGGTCTAGCATCTAGCTTTAAAGGAATCCAAATCTCTCCCATAGGCCCTTTAATTCCCTTCATATTAGTGAACTTGGTTGGAAACAAGTCCTGATATTCATGCAGTAACTTTGTAATTTTGTCAATGGTAGCAACATCCCAATAATCTATGACATTTGCAAGCTTCAGCGTCTATTCTGTTCCAATATTGACTTTCTTAATATTGATTGGCATTCCAATGAATGGTAACTCAACTCCTATTCCTTCCACATCTCTTTGGCCTTCTTTTTATGTGATGTTCACCTTCCTCAAATCATCGATGTAACAGTCTTGTAGTTTCTGGAGAGGTGCAATCCATTCGTCCTCTTCTTCTTCCATAGGGAGGCTAGATGCCTCTTAAAATACTTTATGTCTTACAATGTACAATGCTTGATCTACTGAAGGATATTGAATTTATTGAATTTCAAATAAGAAGGTGGTTACACAATTCTGAGTCATACCTTTCCAATCTGTAGTGATGAGGCACAACTCTTCTTGAAGGTACCAGTCGATAGGGCTTGTGTCCAGTGTGTTAATGAATTTGTGCACCCACCTCTTGCGGAATTTCTCTCCAAGCCTCTTCACAACTTCGTACATGGTCCTTTGGGAAACTTTGACCGATGTACCTTACATGAAAACTTTCTTCTTGTATTGAGAATCACACTGTCATCAAGGTATGACATTGTACCCAGTCTGTAATGATGTTTTTGTGTGTTCCCCACCATTTTGTTTGGGTTTCTTTAAAGGCCTCATCCATCGCCCATAGTCTTTGTTGCAGTGGTACACTCTCTTCAAATTTTGACACGAAGTTTTCTAAAGGATTTATACCATCAAAGGTGGGTAAGTTACTTATTGTTGTGCCAATCCAGTGAACTTCTCTGGTTAGTCTAGCACATCTTCTTGTAGATACTTCATACATTTTATTCTGCCAATTCTCTAGTGCTTCTTCTGAGTTGGATGATCATGCACTATCAGTTCGCCAACTTAGGTTTCCATCGGTTGTGGTATTGATGTAATCATACTGTCTGTCTATTAGCTTATATATATATATATATATTCTAGTGCATATGTGTGGTCTTCTTCTCTGATAGGTTTTGTGTATCACTGACCTTCATATGGATCTAAAGGTGCGATGACCCTAAGGCCATCTCTTTCAAAAGTCATACGTATTTTATTTAAATCAACCATAGTGGAATTGTTGAAGGCCCAATCAATTCCTAACAATGCAGGGTAGGGGTGACTGTCATCAGCTATCTCAATTACCTCAAAATCTACAAATGTTCTTACTTCATCAATGTCCACAAGGACATGTTCCAGTCTGCCAAATAGACTTTAGATCTTGTTGGTTGGCCATCCTAAGCCTGATAGGGGAATATATCAACTTTGATTTTCCCATCAGTGTCTAGGTTTTCTTTTTCATGACAATGTCCTCCGACCCTAAGTCGAGGAATACATAATCTATCTCATACTCTCTTATTTGAGCATTCAAATGTAATTCCTTATTTGTCCTTCTCTTCTTATCGATTTGGTGTACTTCCCTATTCAGTAAGGGGTCTATCTTTCCTATTTCATAGTTATTAATTAAATTTTGTAACTCTTGTACAATGCTCTCATCCTGAATCAAATTAATACAAGTATATAGAAATTCCATGAGCTTTCTTACCTCTTTTTCTTCTTTTGGTGAAGCAGACTGATCAAGTGCCAAATGCATTCCATATTCTCCCACTTCTAGTATTTTCTTCGATGAGGAACCTTTGTCTCCTTTGAATTCTTTTCTTGCCTCCTCAAACATTTGTCTTTTTTTCTTTGCATCAAACATTTGTGTCTTATCTGTAGCTTTCCTGATTCCTGAGTCTTCTATAATATTCCCTTAGGTCATTCTGTCTTCTCCTGTAATAATGCCTCCTCTGGTTATAACAACCACTCTAGGGTCTTCTCCATGAGTTTCAACGTATATCAGTTTCACTTGAGGGTTCTACTGAGGTCCTCATCTTTCCTGAATCTTAGCTACCAACACAGGACAATCTTATATAAAATGTTCAAATGAGATACAATAGCTACAAGTAGTACAAGGGTTCTGCAAATCCCTTGTGACGTGTCCTAGTTGTGTCCAGTTATAATAGATTCTTTGTCCTCAGCCTCAACTCATTCCTCCTTGTCGTCTTCCTTTGAATCCACTGCAAGGATTGAAGTTTCCTCTCCTAGGGGAGTTGTGTTGCGTATGGTTTTCTTCTTGTTGTACTTTGCCTTGAATATTGTATATGTCTCTTGAAATTTCATGGATGAGATCATACGCCCTACAATCTCTATCATCATGTCCTGTAGACTTACAAAACATACAATACAAATTTGTAGGTGTCTGAACATACTTTTGCATGTAATAGCACTCACCGGGGTGATACCTATTTCTGCATACTTCACACCAGGGTAAGGTGACTTGCTTCAAAGGGATCGGGGCTCCAAAATCCAAGTATTCATTGAATAGGGGACAATGTTTCTTTTCATGGCCTTTTGATCTGCATATGACACACCATATGTCTTCTCTTTTATCTTTTCCCTTGTCTTTCTTCATATCTTTGACCTGCAAAGACAAACTAGTTAGCTGACTGAAGATCTAGCTCATGCCTAAGCTGGATTCTCCCATAGGGGCTGATTCGAGCTTCATGGTGATCTCCAGTGACTCAGATTTTGAAGCAATATTCTATTGCATAAGAGGAACTCTGATGTGTGGTAAGAGGACAACAATGAACCATTCTTTGTTATGTTCATCTGGGATTTGAAAATTCAATCGACCTGTTAAGGTTTTCAATCTCTGATCGAATTCTAAAACAGGTTCAGCCACCTTCTGCTTGATATTCGTTAGTTCTATAATACACTGTGACTCCGACTTAGGTTTCTTGAACTCTACAATCAACGCATTCTTAATCTGATTCAATGGCTTAGGCTGTGTAATTCCTTGAACAAGCTTCATGTACCAGCTCAATGTGCAATCCCTTAGAGTGGTACTAAATTGGGTTCTTTTGACATCTTCATGCATGATATTTTTAATATTCCATAGATTCACATAGGAGCCAGTGCTGGTGAGGGAATTCAGATCCATCTCCCCTAAAGATAGGGAGTCTCATCTCATCTTCCATAGATCTTCCTAGGGTCCCTGACTAAGTATGTGGTAGATTACTAGTGACAGTGCTCTGGGTAATATGGTGGTTGTGATTACTTTGATTTCTTAATACTATTGAATCAATAGGAGGGATAACAATACTTACTTCAATGGTATGCAGAGTTCCTGAAGTTTTAGGTTCTTCTTGGTGAATCTCTTTAGCTTTCCATTCCTTTGTCCCAATAGGTTCTGAATGCTCCTCATCTATCATATATGCCTCTTCTCCACTATAGAAACCTTCGTCCCCGTATTTCTTCTTGAAAATGTTCACAAGGTGAACTTCTCTGAACACTCTCCCACTGCATGTATGTCCAGCTTCTGTGTCACTGTCGCTGTCTGAATTCTTGAACATTAGCCTTTCTAGATCTGACCAATCTATTGTATCTTCAAGATGTTCTTCTCATGCAATAACATCTTTAGTCTCAACCTCAGGAATTGTAAAACTTTTCCTCTGGGTCCCTTAAAGAAATATCTCTCAGCTTGGTTGTACAACTCTACTCCATCAACAACAAACTCTATGATGTACCCTCCAATAATGTTATCGAACCAGTGATCTACTACTCATGATATAGTCTTATCAACTCTTTTGAACTTCTTGATCAACTCCGACATCCAAACAATAGGAGGTCTAGATCAGATCTCAAAATGGGTATCTTCTAATATAGCTAGCTACTCATACAAATCCTAATGGATTCCCCCAAATAATATCTTGTGTATATCTGTAAAAATATGTCTCTCCAACCAATCCTCTGTACTCAGATTAGGGTTCATGTTCTGGGTTTTAGCGAAGTCCTTTTCTTGATCCTCTATCCACTTTTAAATATTTTTCTTTGATGGGAACCACCTTGACATTCCCTTAAGAAGATTATTGTCTTGACAATGGAACCATTTGTTGGAACAGGGGCAGACCCAAGGTTCAACGCTACAATAGCACACCAAAAAATCCCTAAATACTGGTCCTTTCGAAAACACCTACGAAGTAGACATAGTCTCATCTAAATCAATTATGAGGGGGTTGCAGGATAGAGATGTCTACAACAAGGGGGAATATCAAGTGGATCTAATACAAGAACAACAAAGCATTCATATATCACTTATCAACTAGGATCTACTCTTCTCATATACTTATCAGATCTAAAACAATAATGCAATCATAGTATATCAATTGACAGAGATAGAATACCAATCACACACAAAACAAGATATATGTGGTTCACCCTCTCTTTAGGGCTACATCCACAGGACTGTGCTTTATAATATATTAAGATGAAGCATACAGTTCTTATCTGTGCTCTTATCTAGCAGATTCTCTTTTCTACTTCTCTATTTCTCTCCCCTCCTTGTGCACCCAGTTGTAGGTTTGATCTTATTACCCAAATGATTATCTTACAATACCAGAAGGCTCTCACACTTCGCACTTCTTCCTCATACAACAATAATCACTCACAACAACAATACCACTAGATCAAAAACAATATCGTACCAACCCAAACTAGGTCCTCATGACATTTATTTATACATTACAATAGCTCAACGACATCCTTATGCCAAAACCTAGGTGTCCAAAACCGTAGATACCAAAACCCTAGGTGACTAAAACCCTAGGTAAACTTGACCCGTATTTTCAAATCTTCACTAACTTGTCTTTCCTTTCTTCTTGTGCGGTGATCCAAAGAATCTAATGGTGGATTTTTCCACTTGTTGAGTTGCTGACAATCCTTCTTCTATTATGATCTGCCATCCTTGATCTCCTCATCCAATGACTTACTTTCTCAGGATTCACTCCATCTTTTCTGCTCTTTTATTGACTTCGACAGAATAACAGTCATTGTGTCTTGCACAAAGTTCACATTTTGCCTTTTCTTCCTTGATATTTTCTTGCATCCATAACCAAGGGACAACAATAGCCCTGGTGGAGTCACCCCAATGTCACAGACCTTTCTTTGCTTTCAGTGAGCATCCATAGCCCCAACGAAGTTATATGCATACCCTCTCCTACTATTTTCTCATTTGATATAGTTGATTTTATTTCGACAAAGTTCCCTGAGTGAGTGGGAGAGGAAAGCGTCTCTGAGGTACACATAGTCCTTTCAATCTTACCATCTTATCCTTAAGGTTTTACCAGACCACCAGGCAGACACTTCATCACTTTTCCAAGGTTTTTCATCTATGCAGGTTAGATAGAGAACCCCTTAAAACAACCGCAGGTCCCCAAGCGCTTCTTGTGTTGTATCTGATCGATGAGTCATGAATAGAGTTCGTCATATCGCATGAACTAAGGTCAACCACCGTATTTCTAAACACAATCTTCAAAAGTGAAAAAGTACTATAGAAATAAACAAAAATAAAAATGCATTCCGCAATCGACCTAGCTTAAAACAAAACATCGTGAAAATACACACACAAAAATATATAATTTTTTTTTAATGGAAATATTTTTATAGGGATTGGCCATTCACCAGGAGGGCGTCAGGTCCCCCCCTTATATTATGCAACCGATACATTCCTACCCCAAACTTCTCAACCACCTGGAAAGGTTCGAGCCATAGATTTTGAAACTCAAAATTTTTTCCTTTCAACTCATTTTCTTTGACCCATTTTAGGTCTAAGTCTCCCACTTTAAAATGTTTCTCTTTAGCCTTATGCTTATCAAACCACATTTTAACTATCTTTTGATGAGCTTTGAACTTATATTTTTATTTATCCCTTTCTTCTTCTAGCATGAGCAGGGTATCAATTCTTTGTTGTATTACCGATGAGGGTTGTCCTCTCGAATTCTGAGCAAGTTGAAGAGATGGAAGATATAGCCCATTCGGGATAATGACTTCTTGTCTGTATACCAGAAAGTATGGGGAATTTCCTATGAATTCCTTGGTTGTTACTCTATCATCCCATAAGGCGTTATGGAGTGAACTGTGCCAATTCCTCTGATTGTCTGCAACTATTTTATTTAATATCCTCACTAGTTTCTTATTGGTTGATTCTTCCACTCTGTTCCCCTATGGATAATAGTTTTCAAAGTATTTGATTATTATTCCTTTGTCTAGAGAAAACTTTGTTAATAGGGTGGAACAAAAGTAAGTGGCGTTATACAAAAAAAGGACAGAAGGCACACCGAACCTTGTGATCAAATATTTTTCTATGAATTGGATCACCACCTTTTCATTAACATGAGTCATAGGGATGGCCTTTGCTCACTTCATGAAATAATATGTGGAAGTTAGTATGTATCTATTCTTTTTTTAAGAAATCAGTGTTATTTATCCTATGATATCTAACCGCCATTGCTTGAATGGCCTGGAGATGGCCACAAGTTGGAGTGAGACATCTGCTCTCTTTTCCCTCCCCATGCTTATTTGACACATCTTACAATTCCTATCATATGTGTGAGCATCCTTGAACAGAGTAGGCAAACAATAGCTAGTTCTCAGTATTTTATGAGCAATGTTTTTTCCTACGAAATGTCCACCTGCAGGACCATCATGGAGCTCCTTCAAAACTTTGTCTACATATTCACGTTCGAGACATATTAAAAGTACCCTATCATAATTAACATGAAAGAACCAAATTTATGAAGCGATATTGTGTTGATTTTAACCTGAGGGCTCTCCTTTCCCTAAGATTTAGGTTTTTTGGTCAAGTTCCATGATGCAAGAGATAATTCAGTTTCTCGTACCAAGACTCTTGCCCTGGGGAGACATATGAAGATTCACCACACCATAAGGCCAATTCATTCTCCCATCCATGGTATTCATTTACTTGGTCTTGGGATTCATCTGCTAGTTTGCATAACCCTTGTCCCTTAACCAACTTAGCAAGTTTTATATCCAGATCAAATTCTTGGACTACCTCCATCTAGTTTCCTCTTCTTTCCCCCATATCCTCTTGAGTGAATGGGATCAGACTGCAGGGTGAGGCACTATGACTTTGGTGATATTCTTTAGGATGTAAGATCTGAAGTGTTTCACTGCCTTGTATACTGCATATGCCTACTTGTCTATAGCAAGGTAATTTATTTCACCCCCTTGGATATTAGTGCTCATAAATTATATCAGGGCCTTATTGTTGTCATCATCCTTCTGAGTTAGTACTACAGCTAACGATTGGTTGGAGGGAAAAATATAGAGGAATAAATCTTTGCTAAAATCGAGACTTTGCAATACCGGGGCTTGGGATATTGCAGACTTAATATCAATGAAATAACATTTCCATTCATCATCCCACTTAAATTCAACATCTTTATAGATAATTTTTTGTAAGGGTTTGTTCGTTTCAGCGAAATTGGGGGTGAATTTCCTCACAAAATTGATTTTCCCAAACAATGATTGAATATCCTTTTTGTTGCGGGGTAATGGAAGCTGAGATATAGCCCTATCCATTTTGGTTCTGTGTGAATGCCTGCTTGAGATATAATGTGGCCTAACAAATTACCTTCCTCGAAACCAAAAATAGTTTTCTTAGGGTTTAAGGATATACCGTATTTCCTACACCTTTCAAAAATCTGGGTTAAATGTTGGATGTGATCTTCTATGTTCTTTGAATACATAGTCACGTCATTCAAATAGACTACTACAAATTTGTTGATTAGTCCTAGAAATGCTACGTCCATGGCCCTCTGGAATGTTTCCCCTGCATTGATTAACCCAAAGGGAATACGTTTATAAGAAAAGGTTCCCCACTTGTCTTAGAAGGTAGTTTTCAAACATTCTTCCTCTGAAACTATAACTTGGTTGTAACCTAAAAAACCATCCAGTAGGGAGAAAATTTCAGAGCCCGACATGGTCTACAAGAGTTGATCCATTGGTGGGATTGGGTAGTTTTCCTTTTCTGAAGCTCTATTGAGGCTTCTGAAATCTACGCATAGGCGGATCTCCCCAGAATTTTTCCTCACAGGAACCAAATTTTCTACCCATGCAGAGTGTCTAACCTAGAAGATAATTTTGGCATCTAGTAGTTTCTTTAACTCCTGACACATGAGAGGTTCTAGGGATGGGTGGTACTTTCAAATATTCTGTTGGAAGGGTTTCACTTTAGGTTTTAATGGGATAGTGTGTTGAATGATACAGGTATCATAATTTTTCAGATTTCGGTAGGACCAAGAAAAAACATCTTGATATTGTCTGAAATGTTTGAGATAGGCTGTCCTTTCCTCTTTAGATACCATCTTGTTGAGATTTATATTATTTGGGTTTTCCGGGGTTCCTATATTTATAGTTTCATGCATGGGACAAGAGATCCTCGTTTTTGTGTTCGTTGGCCCCTTGAATCTTTCCCTTAAATCAATTTTTTTTTCTAAATTGGATACCCCTAAAGGTATTATGTGCGACCTTGATTTGTCTATTGGTTGATCTGTATGAGGATCAGTATCTTCTAATTTCTCCTAAAATACTTCATCATCAATAGCCAAGTCTTTAAAATTATCTTGATTGGTGAAACAGTTTATGATCTGTTTATTTCCTTCAAAGACCTTCCAATAAGAGATATTATTGGGTACCGATGGTTTGTAGAGTAGCTCCACAATAAACTGAGAGGCTTCATAGTCTTCTAGAGGTGATATTATTGAGGCAGCAGTGGCTAGAGAATTAGCAAGAGTGTTCTTTGTTCTGGGGATCACTATAATGTTAAAGACTTCAAAACATTCTATCAGTCCGTGCACTTCTTGTTGGTAATTTCTTAGGTGGGGAGAGTTGTAATGTATAATGTTCCTTACTTTTCTAATGATGATTTCAGAATCTCCAAAAACCTTCAATTCTTTATGTTTAAGTCCATGGATTTCTTTATCCATTGTACTAGAGATTCATACTCAACGATGTTGTTTGTGCATTCAAATTCTAGTCTATAAGACAGGAAATTTCATTTACGTTTTGGATACACGAGGATGCACCCTGCCCCTGACCCTTCTTGAGATTTAGACCCATCGAAGTATAAATTCCACATTTGTGAGAAAAAACCATCAGCTCCTTTTTTTATAACACTTTCCTCTTTTTCTCCTATCTATTCCATGATTGCTAACATCGGTTCCTGATAGAAGAGGGTTTCTTCCGTCGTCATTGGAAAATTTTATTGAAAAATTATTTCAGAGTTTTGAGTAAGAAGAACATCAGATGAGGGGGGGGGGG
>ML786058.1:786655-827141 GCA_009831015.1 Picea engelmannii | reverse complement strand
TGAATAATTTCCTAGTATGGGGAAATCTGCCAATGAGGGTTTGTTAAGGGTTTCTAGGTCAGTGACATTATTTTTTAGATATCTTTTACTATCGATTTTGATCATATTCGTGTGTCCCTTTTAATGTAGCGAAAGGTGAGCCCAGTCTGTACTATAGTATTCATTCAACTTTTCATACCTATCTCGACTAAGTAGAAATACATAAGCTTCTAGGATATCTACTACAATCATGTCAATTACTTGAACACATTTTAGGTGTGTCTCCATTCTGATCATTACATATTTGAGTTCTCCCATAACCTTAACCTGGGTTATGTCTAGTTGTATCACATGATTATCACTTTTGAGAGGGACCACATTTAATTTATTGCATATAGACAATGGAATAACATTAGAGGATGCTCCCGAGTCAACCAAACAATTATAGAGGTTTTTGTTGAAAACTTCAAATGTCAAAAGGAACGGTGGGACAAAACGTTTTCCCTTCTTATCTTCTAAGCATGAATTCATAGTTGGTTTATTACTTAGATCGGTGGGAGTTGTATTTTTTCCTTGTTCAATTACTGTTGTAGGATTTTCTATTGATTTCAATGCTTGTAACAAAAAGTGCTTTTGCGGAGGGATTCTACACATTTCCATGACCGATATATTTTCCTTCAATGTTCTTAAAATATTCTACTATGTTGTAGTCTATCTTGGGCGATTCTCATTTGTGGATGTTTATAGGAATTCTTTGAGGGATAAAAGGTGATTTTGGGTGACCAAAAGATGGTTTTCCTCCTGAAGCTTGGGTCGCAGTAAGGTCATTTGAGATAGGTTGACCCCTACTTCGCCTTTGCACCACCAAAACTTAGGCGGGTGGTTCTTGAACATCAAATAGGTCACCAGAAGGCATTGGTAGGTCAGGGTCCCATATCAATATGGTTTTTTATTCTAGTGGATCAACTTCTTCCTGATAAAAAATATTCATAGTTGAGCCTCTTGATTGTTTGGTTAGGGAAACTTCATCTAGAAACCAGTTACCCATTAAATTCATGGCATGTACCCATTGTGGGAAGTCTCTTTCAGAGTGTTTCTCTTGGTGAAAGGTACAAAAAGAGTTAGATGTTACATTTCCCAGATCGATGTTTAAGTTGGATTGGGGGGGGGGGGTTCAATCACTTTGAATGGAAGATTTTTGAAAAATGGTTTATAGGGCCTATGTCCTTGGTTTCCTTCCCCTTCACTTCTTTTCATGTCTATGATATCATTTGACAACTTCTTAACCATGTGTTGTAGGTCTTCTATGTCTCCGCTTCCCTTTTAGGGACCTTGTTCTGTTTGTTTTCTTAGGGGTCTAGTCAACAAGAGTCCTCTCCTGGGAGGAGGTTGAACTTCCTTCTTAAATAGTGAGACCTGACCTTATTTACATCCATTCATTTGAAATTCTATTGTTTTGTCTTCTTCAAAAATCTCAGCTAAGGTTGTTTTGGCAGCTCTCTTAACAAACATGAAAATAGAAGCTAGGAGGGCATTAGAAAGTACTTCGATTAGAAACTCCTAAGTGGGTTTAGCTTTGGGTTGAAATTTGTTTAGGATAATAGTGAACCAATGATTAAAGTATTTAAACTTATCCTTTGAACTCATGGTGGCAGTGAACAATTCGGCCATCAAAGCTCTTGTAGTGGTTTGTTCTGCAAATTTATCTAGAAAATCCTTTCGAAAATTCATCAAACTAGTTATGGATCCTACAGGTAGGTTAAAATACCACGTGGAGACTGAATTCTCAAAATTATAGGGGAAAATCCTTCATACTACGTATTCATGTTGGACATTCATTAGTTTGATAGCTAGTATGAATTTTTTGATATGGTCTTTACACAATCTTGAGGTTTCAAGATCAAATTTAGGAAGTAACTTTTCTGGATGTCGGGAGAGGTTATGTACTCGTCCATGGATGGCCAGATCATCTCTGGCCAACCAAGGTTGATTATTTTGAGGTGGGTTTCCCCTTTATTCATTATGATAATTGTTATCTTCCATGTCGTCCGACCCTGAAGCTGAGTGTTCTGAGTTAAACCCTTCCTCATCGGAAATGTTGTCAGGCTTAGAGCAGTTACCAGATGGTGTTTTGGGGATTATATTGAGAGGATGTTAAATTTTAGTAAGGGAAAAATATATTAGGTCTTCTACTATGTGAAATAAAACCTGTTTAGGGGTATCGACCACCGATCTTATTACTTTTTTTCTATGAGGAAGTAACCGAGATAGGGTAGTGCTCCGATCTATCGGGCGTAAGCTCTTGTGATTCTTCTAAACTTGTTCAAATCCTTGTGAGGGAGACCATAAGGTATTTCATGGAATATATGTTCTTCCTCTTGCTGGGGTGAGTTACGCATTTCAGGAGTACTCAATTTGTGTGGGTTGTCTTGGGAATGACTAGCCATGCATGTGGGTTGTTTTGAGTCTACAGGCTGTGAGAATTTTTTTGTAAGATGTATTTTCAACCATTCATTCTTCAATCCCTCCTAACACCATTTCTATTGATGGGTAATAAATACCTTTAACTCAACAGTATGAACCAAAAATGCCACCAAGGCCCAATTAGATTCTACAATGTTTAATGGTGGAATGGTTCTCTAGATCTTGCGATCTGGCCAATTAATCAATGGGATTTATGTTGTGATTGACATGATGTCTTCCTATGAAAGCTCCTTATTTAGTTAGAAAGTTATCTTTTTGTATTTTCTCTTATAGGTGAGACCTATACAAGATAAATGCTGGTATAAACCAGTTGGGGAAGAAAGGGGAAAGGACTTAAATGTTGGAGAAGGATGAGCTCGGGATAACCCTTCTGCTCAAGCATGTAGACAATGATTCTTACACCTACAAAAATCCTAGTACTAATACATTAACCTTATAGTGTTCCAATTATTTACTGAGATATGATTATCGGGAGAAAACATGCATGCAATAAACGATGGCAAGAAAAATAGTTTCCTTAACTCTAGTCATAAATCACATATTAACACAATGATTTACTTTTCATCATTAAATACAAGAACTATAAAAATATTGAATCAGATAACTTATCAACAGATTCAGAGGCTGTTACTCATTACAACATCCATTCATGAGATAAAATCAGAAATAATTATTCTTCAAAACCAATCACACATGCTTTTGACTAAAAACACAAACTTGTCTCTGGTCCTAAACATGAATTCTCAATTAAGGTATCTCTGAAATAGTTCTTTACAAATCCAAAAATGAGGGTATTTTCAACAACCATTGAACTCTACACTACATGTCGATCCCTTTATTTATAACATATTATTAACTAAAAATAACTATCAAAAGTACAAGCCAAGTAAAAAAAACATCGCCACATGGCGCTTTTATCACTCAGTCTTCTAAGAGTCATAACATGTTTTCCTTGAGTGGATGACTCTTCTTGTACTCTGACCATTTGATGAAGAGATCCTCACATGTGTTGGCATACGAGAATATGTGTTCTTCCATTGGGGCCGAAAGGATCTCCCTTATCTCTACTACACATGCCCAATATTTGACTACTTTAGAACTTAGCTGTTGTAGAACTATCTGAGCCTTGATCATGTGCTCCATGAACTACTACACTTTTCCTAGTTCCATGTTTTCCACCTTTGTTATCTCTGTAGCCCACGATGAGTCTTGTTCGGCATGTAATTTGACTATGTCATGCAAGTAAACAAATTCATCAGGTGTGCCAAATTCTGGGAGGCCGATGTCTATCATCGCCTAGTTGATCTTGGTCCAACTCTTTTCACACTCGGCTCATTTCTCTTGGATTTATCGATGAGGTTCTTGGGCCATTTTCACCCAGTATTCGACCGAATTCTTTATGTGGTCGATGTTTCTTTCCCTTAGTACCCAGATGTCATGCTCTTCGGCATCTCGACCCTACTGAACCGCATTGATGTAGTTGATTCTTTCCACTACTTGGTGTGATTTCTCATTCCACCTTTCAATATCCTTGTACATTTCCAACACTATGAGGGTGTCTTCTTGAAACTCAGCTATCCTTGTAGTGAAAAGGTGCCACTCATTCATGAATTTACCGTAGGCCTCCTAGAATTCACTTCTTAGGAACATCGAGGCCTCTGTGATATCTCGATAACATTTCACCAAATGTAATAGATGTTCCAAGTCCTTCAACACAGTGGCCAACTCATATTCATCCCTCTTCACTCTATCTAGGGTGGTGTCTGTGATTTCCATCCCTGTGTTGATAAGCTCGGATGTCCTGGCATGTTCCATGCTAATCAATGTTTCTTCTCTGGTGATGAGGATGGAGTGACCCAGAGTAAGCCTCCTCTTCTTGGTGGTTCTCTTCACGATGAATTTCCTCCTCCGGTCATAGGATATGGATTGTATATCAGCAATCTCATCCACGGGTTCGAAGATTTGTTGATCTCCCTAGGTAAGCATATTTCCTAGGCCCCCGACAGTGTATATTTGTTCAAGAATGGGTTCTTGAACCTATTTTTTGTGTCTCAAAGGTCCGACCTCTGGTTGTTTCTCATCATGGGGTAGAGTATTGGCTGAAATTGAAGCATTAGGGGTAGGCTCAGTACTTACCTGATAATCGACTGTTGAGATGTCGATTTCCTGCTATGGTACTTCTTCCTTTTGTTCGCCTGACCCTAGCCCGTCCGTCGGACTATCCATTTGGGTGTCCAGTACATTGAGTAGCTTAGTTTCTAATACACTTTTGACCTCTTGGTAATTCTATGGAAGGTCCTGAATTTGAGCATTGGGAGCTGGGGAAGATGCCTTCTTGGGCTCTTTTTCCTCTGTGATCTGCACCGAAGTCACCAAGGACACCTATGAAATTTCCTCATCATCATAGATTTTTATCAATTCGTAGAGGGGGTTTGGTACATTTTATCTCCCTAATGTTCTTTCTATCCCTAGATGAGTTGAAATGTCCCCTGGTGATCCGACCCATGGCAATTAAACTTTAGGGTTATCTGACCTAGTGATTTCTTCAATTTTTATTGGCTCTGGACCACTTGGACCTGTCTAGCTTTTGACTGGTCTATCGGTAATGACCATTGTTATTTCTACGTGGTCTAGGTCATCCTGCAACTGATAGATTACTCTCTGTGATTTTTCTATCATAAGAAATCCCCTTTATTGTGCCTTTGGTGTCATAGGAAATCCCTCGTTCTGCACCAGAGTCACCAGGGAAACCTATGTTTCCTCGGTCGCTTTGATTTCTTCTCTGTCTCTGAGGGCCTCTTGCATTGACTACTCTATTTTCATTTCTTGTTCATGCAAGCTCATGGCCCTGAACCTAGTCATTTTTGGGTCGACCATCCTTTGTACCACCTTGTCCCAGTCTTGGGCATTTTCTGTGAAGACTTCATCTTCAAATTTTTTGTGGGTGTATGACCAGCAAGGCGACACTTGTGAAGCATGTTGCAAGACTAGGTCCTTTGGATTGTGCTTGCAGAATTGTCCCGTCTGGAATCTGAACTCTATTTGGATCAACCCTTCTTGTTTGGTTTGAGCAGTATCCTTTACCAAGTATAACCCTACATGGAAACCATAGGGTATGAATGCCCACTTCTTGTCCTTTAACAAGGTGGCATTAGAGCCTTGAAATATGGTTTGATAGCATATTTATGCTAGGAAAAGCCAGTCCAGGACATGAGTTGGTAGGATATGTGGTGATTTGGTTGCACTGAACACTCTGATGTAGGTGCCGCACTCATCCAAGTACTAGTGGCCTACCTTGGATATCATTTTCTTGGCTGCAGTCGATAATCTCAGGCATTCCTTATTAAAAAGAATAAAAGAAATTCACACGATGAATTCATCACAGATGAGGGAGTAAGATTTCTTATACATGTTTTCCCATAGCATGCTGAAGTAGACGTGGACCGGGAGATCTACAACATGCCATCTCAGATTCATGCTGGTAAAGATGTTTCTAGTGAACATGACATCGAGAAAGTATGAATCCATGCAGAAAGTTGGTGTCTCTACTTCCTTCGAGGTCTGAGCCTATTGTACATAGATGCTCAATTGTTTAGAAAATATTTATCCCTAGTTGAAATCGCTCTTGAAGATGGCCACTATGTAAGATAAGGGCTTCATGCCTCTAGAAATATGGAGTAGTCCTTCTCCACATAATCGACAAATGAGAGACATCAAATATATGTATGGCTCCCTTAAGTTGGTCATCCCATACCAGCCAGTTCTCCGATTGGTGAACTTCGTGTCTTCCCTCCACCATGAGTCCATCACCCGATTAGTGTCATGGCGTTCATAGAACTTCATGAAGAAATATGAATTTAGACTTTCCTCGGGGTGTCTGAGTTTGTAGTCTTCTAAAATTCTATCGAAAGGAATAATCCAACACACCCATCACTGTCATCGTCGATTAAAATTTTTTGTGTGTCTGTGTGGTCAATGAGCCACTTTAGGACTTCTATGCAGGGAAAAACAAGGGTTCTTCTTGCCACCATATGTAGGTATGATCGTTGGATGTTTAAGAACACCTCGTCGTCGAGCGCTCTTACATATGGATCACTATGTGGGAAATATTTTGGGTATTCCTCCCGGATGATCTTGTTAAAGAGTTCTCCCTAATGTGGGAGTGCCATATTGGACCCTATGCTTGCCTCTTTATCTATGAAGGCTGAAGGCTAGATAAAAACCTTCTTCATTGTTGTCTGAATGACATGTTTTGGCCTCAAAGTGTATTCAAATTTTTTTGCGGCCCCTGGAGAAGAGCCTTCACCTACCTCTGGTCCTTTCAGCTTTGGTTTCGTCAAAGATCGTCTTGTGTTTCAATTTCTTGGAGGCATTGTTCCTGCAACTAAATAAAATTTTAGAGACTATGTAAAACAAAAAACCGGATAAAAAAAACATTTGAATTACAACCAACAAATTTATAGAGTTGGATACATACCTTTGAAGCTTGTTAAAACCTGGTTATTTTGACAATCACAACATCGATACAACCTTTGAGTCACTTGTCTTGCTCTAGAAACTCTGAAATTCTCTTATGTGCAGAATGATTTCATTTACAATGGCTCAATAGAATTTAAACAAGGAAGAATTTACCGTGTCGCATCAACCAATCAATTCGGGTTAAGAGTGAAATTTTAAGAAATTTACTGCCGAAGAACTATAACTTAAATTCATCATGGTTGATGGCGAAGGTGCGAGTGGTGATGTGGTCTATCGATGATTTTAAACGATTATTTTTATTGGCACACGAGGTAGAAACTAATGATGGATTTGGTATTAATTATCTCCTTAAATTCTCAAAATCCGATCGTATCTAGTGCTAAAATTTCACATCATGTCTCTTTCTCAGTGGGTGGATCTGGGATCAAGGATGTTCCATGAACATTTTTGTTGATGTATTTATACAAAAATCTTTGACGCCGATCAATTTCATCGTATAATTTTGTTGTGGAAAAGCTGACTCAGAGGTGTGACTCAGACCTAGGGAACCAAGAATGACTCTGGATAGAAATAGACCGTATGATCCTCCTACCAAGTAAATACACGTGGCGTTGAAGACCGGTGACTTAATTAGCATGTATTAATCGGAGTCAGGAGTTTCCTTAAGTTATTCACTCTTTAAAAAAACCTTATCTTGTCTATGCCGAAAAAGTATCCAGGGTTGGCGATCAACGATAAATATATCAAGTTCTTTCTTCAGATTAGCTTCCTCGAAAAATTCTCGATGCCAAAAATGCATTGGGGATCGGTGATTGGGAATAACCTTTAGCACGATCATAATTTTTGTTGTGATCCTTTTAGGTTTTCCTTGATTCCGATAAGCGCGTTGGCATCGACTATCGACGATATATTTTCTCTCTTCGTTAATGTCTACCCCCCTCGTCTTTTACCAATGCCAAAGGGGAATCAAGTATTAGCGATATCCTTATGCAAGACTTGATGCAAAACAAAAAGTTACTTTTTCCGATACCGATGGAGATCAACGCTCAACGACTGAGGTTTCCCAAGTGGTTATTTTCCTTGTTTGAATTCCTTCTGATGTTGAATCTGAGCACGTCGGGTGAACTGTTTTGGCTGTCGATTATTTATTCAAGTGTTAAGGCCTTTTAATTCATGGCATTTCATAAGTTCAAAAAAACCTGAATAGGTGATGAGAATCATGAGAATAAGCAAAGACAAAACATGTCTAAAAATGAAGTCAAAACAGACAGTATGAAAGATCAAGTGGTACCCGAAAAAGGAAAAAAATGATAGAGGCTTTTTGGGGTGTGTTGAGTGCTCAACATAATCATCATATTGTATCTTGTCACTAATGAATGGTGTCAATCCACTCAAATACCTCTGAATCTTAACTAGATCATCCTTGATGAAAGAAACATACTTTAGCAGTTCTAAGAACCTTCTTTCATATTCATCTATGGTCGTACTCCCAAGCTTGAGTTCAAATAACTCCCTCATTTTCTTGTCATAGTATCTCTTAGTCAAGTATTTATTTTGAAAATACCTCTTGAATTCCTTCCAAGTAAAATTTTCCTCATTAATGTTTTTCCCTTGCACAAATCTTCCCCATTACATGGATGCATTTTCTTTGAGATGATAGATGGAAATTCTTCCTTCTACATGTGAAGAGTAATTATGTAATTGAAAATACTTCCTCATGCCTAACAACCATGTCTCTGCATCTTCATCCTTCTTATGTTCACCATCAAATGTAGTAGGCTTGATTTTGTTCATCTTTCCTTGTATCTCATCCACCTAGACCTCCTCTTATGCTTCCTGATAGGGGATGGAATTCCACTAGGATGTGCTTTCCTAGTGGAATTCCTTGGGGAGTGATGGTGATGTTTGCCAACATGTCTTGTTCTTCTCCTCTCATCATGAGACCTCTGACTTCCTGATTTGCTTGAGTCATTCTCCTTATCCATATTCTTTTCTATTTTTTCTAAGCTCTTCATTAACTTTATGTTGAAGTCCTCTTGCTGCTCCTTGGATTTCATAAGCCTTTCATTATTAGCTTTATAAATTTGGACATCCTTTTGAAAAAATTTAATGGTCTCTACCAAGTTCATGCTTTCTTCCTTTCCTTCTCCATGACCATTTGAGTTTGTACCTTCATTACCCATATTGACATACATCCATTTGATCTCATCTTCCTTGTTGTAATCCTCCTGCATATCTTCCATGATTCTGAACTCTATGTTTATATTGTTATGATCTAATTGTTGTTAACTCTACAAAATGTGTAGCCAATAGAACATGTTAGGCTAATTTATCTATCAATTGCACGAGATTATGAATAATTTTGGTTCAATAATATATCAGAACTCTTTCTTCTAATTTCCTGAAAATTTAACTGCCTAGATCAGTTTTCTAGGTGAAGAATATTATTCTACTATCCAAGAGCTTCCTAATGCCTGATTCCATGCTCAATTATGAGTCTTGAGCATAAAGTTATGGTTATTTGTAAAAGTTTCCTTTCTATGAGGGAAATCCTTCTATAGGTGATCTTATTCAGGAGCCAAATTAGCTCATGTAACCATGATAGATCCTCTCTCAAGGTTCATAGGACCATTTGATTTCCCTCAAATGTAGGTATGTACAAATCAGAAACCCACAGGCTCCTTTTGTAAGCCCCTTTTTATCTTAAAAACAATTTTCTGCACTAGCCCCTTTACTTCGGCCCAAAACTCATGTGACCTTGGGCTAGAACTAGGCGCTTACCTACATGGTTGTTATAAGGAGCTTCAAGACTATGGTTCTCCAGAAATTTGGGCTTCAGATATTTCTCCCTCAATACACTCCAAATCCCTTGAATTCCAAATCGATGAACTCTCAAACGATTATTCTCCGAAGCTATGGGACTCCAGCGCTCAGGAACTTCGGGCTTTAGAGGTTTTTCCCTCAACACACTCTAAATCCACCTGAATTCCAAATTCATGAAATCTCAAACGAGAAATTCTCTTGAGCTTAGTTACTCTGACACTCCAGATTTTTGAGCTTCAGAATATTTCCTAACACAACACAACACTCCCCTAAAACACCAAAGTGGTGAACCCCTGAAGGGTTCGAGAATTGGCAGTCCACTCTCTTTGCCTTGATTTACGATCCAAAGGAGATTCGGGGCTCCATGCTTTAGGAATTTTCTACGCTCCACCACACAACACCTTCGAACTACTAAACACTGAATCGACGATCTAAGAATCACACTCCTCCAACAACCAATGACTGGGATCCTGTCCAAAACTCTAGGCTTCTAGAGTTCTGAGGCTTTGATGCACCCTGCCTCCAAAATTACCAAACATTGTATTGGATATGGGCTGAGATCTATGGTTCATGTGTCCTTGTCAATGAATGACTTGGATTGAATCTAGGATTCATGGATTCAAAACATTTCATGCCAGAACACCTTCCACGCACAATCCTTCGAAGAGTCGAATATTCGAACACTCGATAATCTGTGGACACATGTCCCTGAAAAATGAATGGTCTAGATTGAATCCAAAATTTAGGACTTTACGAAATTCTTCCCTTTTGCACAACAAATATCAACTTCTCTTGGAGTGCCAAATATCTAAACTGTGAGATCTACAAATCACGATGTCCTATTTGCAAATCCAATAGTTGGGATCTGATCTTCTCCACGACACTCCTCCTCTAGTGTAGGGTTTGATCCAATGACCAAAATTTGTTACATGACCAATCCAATGGTTAGGCCTTCCTCCCAGTGATCTACGACGTAGATTCACTACGGGACTTTAGAGCTTCGAGGATTTTTACTCCTTCACAACTATTGACTTAAAACATCCAGAGCGATGAAGTCCAAAGGACTTGGGGGGTTTAACGTTCATGCATCTTACCTTGATCTAACGGTTGTGTGGGATATTGAATTTTATTGAACATATCTCTTCCGTTCGACTTCAAAAAAGGATATTTCCTTTCTTCGGGGACTTACTTTCTCTATCCCCCCTCGAGTTTTGTACAGTCAAAAGACTCAGACACTTGGCGCACACCTCGTTCTTCCCTCCAATGAAGGATTTCACTCAAGATGTCAAAGGCTTGGCCTTTGATTTCTCCTTTATAGGGTTTCTCCTTACTCCTCTACTTGCACTATGCCTCCTGAGCTTTCAAACACCATCAACTTGTTCTCTCAACACTTTCCCGACACACTATAACTTCAATTCTCGGTGAAATTTTGCTTCAATTTCAACTTTCTCATCCCATCGAGGCCCAGTGTTGAAAAATGGAGATCTATACCATATTGTAACATCCCCAACCACATTTTGGGGTATTCCACATGAAAATTTAGGAAATTGTATACAAAATTTAAAGCATATATAGTACTCTGCAAATACACAAATTCATGCGGAATAATACTAGCAATACACATGCAACATACCTAGGGAAAAACCCATAAAAATGAATGCATAATAATGATGCAAAACATAATTTAACACACAATTGACACTTATCTTTGATAAGGAGATCACCAATTGCATGCAGACCTTCAATGTTCCTACCATCCTTCGACCACACTACTCAGAACTCTTAGTAGTGGGTCACCCCCGAGCTGGGAATAAACTCCACTCGGGTAAAGGGATTCCTAACCAGGCTGACGTATCTCAGACAACATGAACTACTTCATCACATGTGCCAACTTGAACTAACAACCTATAGTCCCTCATTCCCCACATTATTGTCCCACCCCAGGAAGTGTGCCCCTTCTCTGCTCAACATTCCTTTGGTTGCACCACTTCCTTTCTTGGGCTTCAACAACAGGTTGGAAATAAAGTATCAGAGCAGAGTAGCTGCAGTTGGGAACCCTTAGGAAATCAATTCCCAAAAATTATCTCACCTGGAGAGAGTTTCCCACGGGCCTAAAAAACCACCTCTTCTATCTTCCACAGGCCTGACAACTCACTTCTTGTATATTCCATGGGCCTAAAAACTTGCTTCTTGTATATTCCATGGACCTGAAAACCCACTTCTTTTTTCTATCTCCTATGTTATCCAAGAACATGAATGATGATGGCATTAGCAAAGTTCAGGTAAGGTACAATACTGGCTAGGGTAAGGTACAAATGTGTTGCTAGTAACATGAAGGTAGAGGGTACAACTGAAAGAGTGCATGCAATATGGAGATGCAAAAATTATGGAATGGATGAATGAATGGATTATTGGGGAAATGGACTAATTTCCACCACATTTATGTGCATGCACCCTTAATGACACCAGACCCTTAAGGAACTCGTTGCTCTCCACTTGTAATTCATTCTCTTCACATAATAACTTAGGATAACATAAGTTATATCCATACCTTAGTCTTTAGGAATAATATTATAATATTCCTTTGGCATTAATCCCTCTATCTTATCCCCTTCCTAGAGTCTTATCCCCCTTTCCCTTCCTAGTGGATTTTAGTCTTCCATAATATTTTACGTGGTTTTTTTTCCGCAGTGATGTACTTTATTAATGATATGAGTGTTTACATATACAAAAATAGACTCACTGGACTTTAGCATCTAGGCTCTTTGGCCTAATAATCACATAATCCTTTTGGCCTATAATAATCTATCTCACAAACCTATAAAACATATTTACATTTACAACTAGGGATTGGCCTAGGGGTATTACACCAGAGGAACTAGAGGATCCTGAAGAAGGGAGCACCTATTACACTCACAAATGTGGGTGAAGTGGAACCCACTTTGTTTCATTGTTGAAAGTGGTAGCTATAAGAATCTGATATCAATAGAGGTAATCAAGAGGTTGAACCTAACAATGACACTGCATCCACATCCATACATGAATGTTTGTCTTAGCTAGGGATGAGACATTTGTGTTAGCCAACAATGTCACATGTTGGCGCAAAATTTCTCAGACCAGGGTCCTTCTTAGGTTACCAACAAAAGTTACCAAAGTAGTCTAGAGCATTGTCATTTGCATATTCCCAGAAGGGAAGAAGTTTCACCCGAAGCATAACTGAGACAAGAAAGGGAGGGAAGGGTAAGGAGAATACTTAGACACACCTCTGATTTATCAAGACTCATTGTAGTCTTACGCAATATAGACTGAACCTGTAACATTTCTGAGCAATTCCTAACTAGGAATAAAGAAAGAAATTTTATTTTCCATTCATAAAGAAGCAATTAAGTATATCCATCATAAATATAATACTGAAGAACATTTCATTCATGCATTAAGACTAAATACACAGGATATATATTCAAAATTTAGGCTTCCAATTTTATTAACATAGCAAGTCCTTCTCACAGATTGATCGTTATACACAAGTGATCAGAGGATATTCTTCATCAGATATGAGACAATATTACAGTCTCTTGCTCCATTACATCTAGACTAATACAAAACTATGATACATTGATAGTCTGGTTCTTACCCAGATCTCCTAAACTTAGCTATGATAATAGTATATACTATTACAAAAATGACTCTTGTCATAGCAACAATAACAACAAATATGATGATGATACTAACAATAATACTAGTCTCATCACAACACTCCAGCCTAGCAACAACAACAACAATAACATCAACTTTTTACAATCCTATTAGTCTGATATATATAATCCATTATTTAGTTTTCCTGGTTGAGAACCTGGAAGTTCTCTCTTCTTCTTGATCTTGTTACAACTTCTTTCCTCAGAACCTATGTTGAATTGTCCTTCTAGCCACTTTCTGTTTATTTACTTTGTCTGTTGTCTAGTTCATCAATAGTGTGCATAACTTATGTTCTCCAAAATGAAGCTGCAATATGATGCGCACAACTTCTATTCAAAAAAATGAAGTACCCAATAGGCTCCGACCACATTCCTTGACTCTCCCCGAATCAAGTATTCAACTCTTCCATGGTTTCTGGCTTGGCTTGTTGTTCTTCCTTTCCTTCTGGTTCCAAGTTGCTTCCATTTCTAGCTTGGACTGTTTCTTCTTTATCTTCTTCAAATGAAGGGCCCAACTCAGGTATGAGTTCAAGGGATCTCTTCTTGAATTCTTGAAAATTGTCCACTCTGTTCTATCACCTTCTGGAAAGTAGTGAATCTTCAACAAAAAACCGTTAGGTAGCATCTATGATGCATTATTTTGTCTTTGGATCAAATAAAGAGTTCCATTCTGATTCAGATATGGATCCCACTTGATGCATCTATAGATATTTTTTCTGGACTACAGGTCAAAACTCTCGTAATTCCTTCTTGGACACTATTTGAGCTTCATATAATCCATTGAGATCATTTTCCGCCTACTAGATTTTGTCAAATTTCTCTTGTTTGTTGACGATAAAAATCACAACAAGGATTTTTCCCGCAAAGTATTTCTAAATCCTATTATTATAAGCTAACGAGATATATAATAATAGTAGGTGGGACCCCCTTGTAGATTGGGAGATCAGATCTGGTTCTTATTTCATGTTTATGTTGTTGTTCGACACTGCTCACATGATTCTACATGATTGAAGAAATATTGGTTTTATTCATGATGGATAATGCCTATTATGTGTTTCTCTAAGCTCTAAATTCCATGCTGTGTGAATGGCTTATATCCATTGTTATCACATTTCTATTAGCGCCATGATCTGTTACATGTTTCACATGCACAAAACACATGTTAGTCATGACAAAAGATAAACAAAATGAGGAACAAATACAATGGAAAAAGAGCTATCCTATACTATGCTATTCTATGATACATTATATGCAAATGAATTTAAAAGGATTGTTGTTAGTCCTAGCTAACAAAGTTAGTGACTATACTATTTATTGAGTTATATGAAAACATGGTTGATATGCATTATGGTTGGCAATGGTTAAAGGTGATATGGGTGGCACATTTGATAAGTGATGGTTGTTAAGTTCTATGCATAGATTAATTAAGCGGATTAATGGAAGGCTGACTGGCGTGTACTAAGGAATTGAATGAATGGAGGATGGAGGTGATGTTCATTTACTACATGTCACTCCATACCCCTTTCACTGGCCATCACCCTAGCTTGGCTATTGTTCAATTGTGTTTTGCTTTGGTTAAGCTCCGATTTTTAGGAAAGGGAAGAACTGCTTGACCAAGCTCACGTTTTTAAGGCTTTTGGTTACATGTATGTCTTTTTTGCCATCAATGAACCTGCTCTGGTTATGAAATAGATATTGGATTGATAATGTATGGGTTTTTTCTTTTATTAAAATTGGAAACTATGTAAACTTGTGATATTTCTTTGGAATGGAAGGTTTGTGTGGTTTTCATTACAATGATGGTTGAAGTCATAGTTTGTTTTATCATTCTAAGTGCTAAAAGCCATGAAGGCTCTCTATCATCCTTATTGGTTTTGGTTGAAGGGTCTCATTTGGTCTAGATTGGCTACCTGTCTCCACACTTTTCTTGTCACCATACCCAGTCGTTTTGTTGATTATGGTGTTGTTGGGTTTCAACCACCTTGTGTCACTACATATTGTTTCACTTGAGTATCGGTTCATTCATGCTACTGATGTTTGCACAGTGGGTTATGATGGATATTATGCCAAGTGGCTTGCTTAAGGTTGATTTCTATTTTTTGGCTCTGTTTTATCTCAACATTATTCAGGTGGATTGGGAAAACCATGAGGGTTATACCCTACATGTTCTCGGTGTTATTACAGACCAAAATGAAGCCTCTTCTCCTCTGTTCATAGTCTCTCCTATCTCGTGAACTGTCACCCTATCAGCGAAGTTATTGGTGGTATGCCCTGTGTGTCCATAGTATGGTCTCGAAGGTTCTCACCCGTTGTTGGGGGTTGACTCTAGTTCCCCCTGTGTTGGTCCACAGAGAGAACCCTTGATTACTCAAATCTCAGTTTTTGATAAATGAATCTTGTTATATCCCGTCAGGTATATTGTTGATTTTTATAAGTTGGTGGTGTATCATCGACAACATTCGATTGTTGGCTCATCTCTGTTGATTATGTTGAAAATGGTTGGTTATTGGTATTTAGTCACTGCATTGGCTATTATAACAGTCGAATTGATAGCTCAACATGTTTAATTGGTTGATTGGATAAATGGGATTGAATACACAATCGTTGTCTCTTACATCGTAGTTATTGAATTGTTAACCCAACATTAGTTATAATTGATTAAGTCACATTGATGCTTCATGCATGATATGTTGGTATGTTTAGGCTTCCTACAACATGTTAGGTTGCGTTGATGGTTGTTGTGACTATGTGTTTTAAATTTCCAAATGGGAGTATTGCAATCATGATAGTTGTGGCGTGGCTATCCACTGTATATGCTATGGATATTGTTTGATTGCACCATTAGAGATGATCGTGGGTTTTAAAAAAAAATGGATTTGTTGCAATTTGATCGATTTAAGAAATGGGATTCAGCATACTGTTGTTGCATCCTTGTATTGGATTGATAGCTAAAAATAGTTGATGTTTAGATCTAGATTATTATACTTGTACAGTCACATAAATGATCTTGCGTTTTGTTGAATGGTCTATGTATCCCACAACATTGTATAAGTTGAAATGGTGATTGTTGCTACTATGTGTTTAAATGGAAAGTTGAGATTTTTGCAAATTAAAATATTGATGATTGTGTTTGATTGTCCACCATGTATGTTTGATAAATATAATGCATCGTAGCAGAGATAGGCATAGGTTCTATGACAGTATGGTCTCATTACAATTTAATTATTAAATGAAATTGTGGGATGAAATCAAGTATGCTTTTGTATCTATGTTTGATTAGGGAAATAATTCATGGGCAATGGTTGATGTTTTGATGTTGAATAGAGTGGAAATAAGTGATTGTGTGTTCATTTGGGAATTTTTTTAAAACATTAAGTGGAAAAATCAGAAGAAACAAAACTCTTCTATAGGTTGTTGTGGAAGGCATTTGTCTTGTTTTAATGACACTGTGTTAATGATTTAATTGCGAACAATGATCAAGTTAATACACATAATTGATTGAATTATACATAGTATTTGTTTAATTGATCACAATGATTATTTGGTTGGTGTTGGGCCTTTTGTGTTTGATATAGAATTGTTTTATGGATTACTTAATTAATTTTCTAAACAACATCCTCTCTATTTCCCTACCATTATTTCACTTTTCACTAATTACAATCCCCTCACCTTCCCATATCCATTTTTCACTCCATGTTCCTAAAATTTAATTACAGTGAAGAGAATTATGTATTGTAATAGTTTGAAATCACAGTTTACTAGATGGATTACAGTGACATGTTCCTTGGTTTACATTACAGTTGAATGTGTGTTTTCGGTGAGCAGTAACCATGATTCTTTTCCCCCTCATTTTAACATTTTTTGCTCAATAAAAACCCCTCGCATATCTCAAAACCTTTTTTTCACCCCCTGATCATTGACAATAGTTAAGCAATTTGTATGGATTGGATTGGATGATTTTGATATGTTGTTGAGCCAAGATTTATTTCATATTTTTAAGGAGTTGGCATGTATGTTTGTTAAAAGAACTATTTTCTAATCAATCATGCATGCAGGAATGAAATTTTTCAGCCGAGGTATCCATGGCAGAGGTAACCGAGGAAGAGGTAATTGGAATAGGGGCCCTAGAAGTCTTAGATTCTCCGTTCACTTTGATGCTGACTCAAAATAGTCAAGCCAGCTATTTCAGGCTAGATTTTTCAATTGGATTGGGTAAGGAGTGGTACAACCTAGTCCTGAAAGGCCTCCCTTCCAATCTCCACAAGCCCTTGGTATTCCTGTTTCCCCTCATGTCTCATTGCAACCTGAGGTTCCCGAAAACGATATATGGCAAGATATTTTCCACCCAATAGTATCCCAACATCATGGCTGAACCAATTTGTCTTTACCTTCTCCCCCTCCTATCAATTAGATTTTCCAAGCATCCCCTGTCCACTCACTAGTTCAGTCCTCCCATGCTAGAAAAAGGTTGAAAACCGAGGCCCACCATGCCCCTGACAAAGGAAAAGCCACTGTTGCTCCTTCCTCACCTTCCAATGGCTATGATAAATATGTGTCCTCCTAGATGCATTTTAGGGATGATTGTTCTCATGTGATCAACGAGATTATCCCTAAAGTCTCAACACAGCCAAAGGAAGATTCAAAGAGATCAAAAGGTGACAGGAACAATAAGGGAAAGATTGCATCTAAGAGTGGAAAGTATGGATTTTAAATTTTATTTTATTTATTGTTGATAACAGCTGACTTCATAAGTTTTGGACAACATGTTTTTTTGGATATATGAATAATATATCTTTGAAAATAATTTCAAATATCAATGAGATAAATTGTCAAACATGAATGTGATGATGGGAGTCACAAGGAGGGATGTTTTGTTTAATTGAATAGTTATGTTATGATTGTTAAGAGGTAAAGGGGAGTGACAAGGGGTCCCACCTACTATTTGTTATTTATTTAAAACCCTTATTATGATTTATCACTTTTCCCCCTAACTAAAATTTTGGTTGAGTTTTTTGTTAACTTAACTAATGAACTAGTTCAACTACTTCAACCAATTCTAAATTTCTTAAAGGCAAAAGGAAAGGGAGGAACAAGAGGAGGAATAGAAGGAGAAGCATACTAACAGTCTTATTGTAGACAACAAGATTCAGGGCTGAATTACATCATTCAGACACTTGTTTTTTAGAGGTGTTGATCTATCTTTGAAAGTCTATGTAGACTTGTCTGTTTGTGAATTAGTTTTCATGACTGACAAAGGGTATTGTAAAGATTCGAGTGGGAAGCAATATGTGGCAAGCTGATCCAGATTTTAAAGTTCATTTTTTTTTTTTGTTTTTTTTTTGTCAAAGTTCCTTTTTTTATGTTTCATTGGGGATGTCTAAGTTTGACTTTGGTCCAAAACATCTTCACAAAATTTTGTAAAGAGAATGACTCTTTGATGAGCTGGAATGAAATAAAGGATTTATTTATGTCTCATATATCTTGATTATCGACTTGGTGTCTCCACTTCTGTCTCTATATTTATTTCAGCAACTATTATTTCAGAAAAATCATATAAATAATGAATTCTCCAGCAATCTTTTATTTATAAAAAGACTAGCCTAAGCACTTGTAATCAATACTTGTGAGTTAGGATATTAATTTTGATGGCTATAAACATAGGGTGATATTCCCATATATTTTTATTTAGCCAAGCATAATCTGAAAATGCTTGAGTAAGATCATTTCATATCTTTTCCTCAACATTTATTTGGCGACCATACTAGGGAGATCTTCAATATCTCTCTGGTTAATTTTTATGCTCCATTAGCATCAATACATCTTTTGTATTGATATTGATTCTTTGGCTGTTTTATTTCTTAATGACTATTCCTGTTACAATGTAGCCCAATATCGAGCCCGGTCTTCAAGATCAGACCAACATTGCTTTGAATCTATTTAACACCATTTTAGACACTGCCAATACCCGTGTTGAGCTTAATCATTCATGTGAAGCAATTGAGTGAGATAGTAGTGCCCAAGAATGTTGGGAAGCTAGATGTAGACATCCTAGAAATCAACAATAACCTTCTTTTTCCTTTAGTTTTGGCCTTTCTTTCATGTCCTCAGACTCTCCTGTCTCTAGAAGAAGAAGAGGCTTATCACCTGAAATTAATCCTATTGCTGAAATAGGAAGAAGAAACATTGTGTTGTCTACCCAACAAAGTGATCTAAGGATAAATTTGTCTGATACATCTAGTTCATCTTTCTTTCCCTCACCTATCATTCAAAATATTACATCTAGTGGTGGCTATGGTGGCACTGGAAGTGCTTCCTCTTCTTAGTCTTCATCTTCATCAGTGATTGGTAGCTTATATAACCACCATATCCCTATCCAATCTACCACAAATCCCACTAAGGTAATTTAAAAGTATGGGATTTTCAGTTTGAAGAAGACGCCAACACCACACCGTGGCATGTTTCCTCTCCTCTTAACCTAGCACCTGATGCTCGTCCACTTCCTAAATTCAAAGAGAATATCCCTAGGTTTTCGAGAAATAACACTGTCACTACAAATCAACACCTGGTGGAATTTTCTAATGCTTGTCACAAGATAGGGTCCAATGACAACGATACTTGCATGCACTTATTCGTCAATTCCTTGGAAGAAAAGGCTGCAGACGATTTCTTTGACCTTCCTCCTAAGATTTTTCCTACTTCAGAGGAGTTAATCTATTAGTTCAAACCCACTTATGGGAAATATAAAAGCCCAACCAAGAAGTTACAAGAATACAATAACATCACCCGTAAGGATGGTGAGACCATAAAGTCCTTCAAATTGCATTTCACTAAGTTATACAATCAAATCCCTGAACTCATTCGACCTCAGAACCAAGCCACTTTCATGAATTAATACAATGTATTACCTCCCCCCTATCATCATAGGCTTAAGGAAAAAGCCATTGATAATCTTGGTTCTGCTTTGCATACTTGTTTAGAGTATGAAGAATAGCTTGAAAGAACATGTCTTCCATAGGGAGAATTGATTAAATAGACAAACATGTACACCCTCTTACAAGTAGTACAAGATATGAATAATCGTATGATAGCGTATGAGCGAAAGGAAACTGTCTCTCCTCTCACCCCTGGAGATTCATCCTCTTCTACACCCCTGTTTAGAAATGTGATTGAAATTAATTTTCAACCTAAAGTTATCTTTCCTTGAAGTTGGTGTAACTTCTATGAGGAACACCACGAGGAAGCCACATGTGAGGTAAGGAAGAGTGCCAGAGATAAGATCTTTGGTAAAATACCAGAAAATACCATCATTGTCATGGATTTTACAGAGCCAGAAGATGTCATGATCATCAATACTAGGAACAAAGCTTATGCTCCCAAAGGAAAATTTGACCCTCCCCACAATTCTTCTAGCCCAAGCTCATCCTCACCTGCTACTATTGTTTAGGTTCCTAAGGTTCCTGACAGTCAAGGAACAAATTCCCCTCTTCCATATTCCAAGTACAATATCTTGAATTTGTTAGCGATAATTCTTGTCTTGGGCTCAAGAGCATTCAGATCTACAAGTTACATGAGAAGCGCCCGAGCGCAGTATGGAAAAATCTTGTTTTGCGTCTTCCAGTCAAGCAAGCGAGCGCTCTAATTTCAACGTTCAGGATGCATCCAGGAAATCAGATCAGTGGTAGGTGGGAAATCACGATTGGCAAAGTTGCATCGAGGTTAACGCATTTGATAGTGCCCATCCATTCAAAGGGGACACCTGGCGGAAAATTGAGCCATCTTGGCGTTTCACTCATCGCGATTTTAATCAACGAAGGTTAGCCCTTTCATATTTGTGAATGCCGAAAGTGAGATGCTGGGGCCTGCGATGCCACGAAGCATTTTCAGCCATCCATCAAAGAGGGACGTGTGGTGCGTGATTAGGCTCCATTGCCTCCTCACCCCTCGCAACTTTGAAGATCGAGGACCAGCCTCCTCCCAACTGCGAGACATGAAGTGTCGAAGGCATCCAAGACTCGGGCCCACAGTCTCGCCAAGGTGATCTGAAATGTCCATCAAAGAGGGACGCGTGGTGCACGATTGGGCTCTATCACCTCCTTGCCCCTCGCAACTTTGAAGATCGAGGACCAACCTCCTCCCAGCCGTGAGATGCAAAGTGCCGAAGGCATCCAGGACTCGGGCCCACAGTCTTATCGAGGTGATCAAAACCGTCCATTAAAGAGGGACGCTTGGTGCATGATTGGGCTCCATCACCTCCTCACCCCTCGCAACTTTGAAGATCGAGGACCAGCCTCCTCCCAGCCGTGAGATGCGAAGCACCGAAA
This sequence comes from Picea engelmannii, assembly GCA_009831015.1. NCBI lineage: Eukaryota > Viridiplantae > Streptophyta > Pinopsida > Pinales > Pinaceae > Picea > Picea engelmannii. The sequence goes on along the minus strand of ML786058.1, from coordinate 805,360 downwards.
GCATTCAGGACTTGAGCCCATAGTATTGCCGAGAAGATCTCAGTCATCCATCCAAGGGGACACATAGTTCATGATCAAGCTATGTCATCATTTCGTCTATCATAACTTTGAATCATGAGGAGTAGCCTCCTCCCATCCATGAAACGCGAAATGCCGAAAGTGCCTCTGAAGATAGGTGTAGGGTCACGGCCCATGGTCACTTGGGGGTGATAGAAAGAACTGCACAAAGGCCCAAAGCACTGGGTTTTAGCTACAAAAGGGATCACTGTGTTCTCTAGGTGCCAGTTCAACTTGATCTCAATCCTAGTACCTGCTCGAAGTGAATGAAGAAGAGAGAGGGTGGTTGAAACCTCGCCTCACTCATTAATTGCAGGGGATGGCGGGTCTGGAAAACCGTCTACCTGAGGAAGCCCTGTGTATCAATTTTCTCAAAGACGCCATGCTGAAGACCTCAACTTGACAGAGAAGTCTGGGAACGCTAGCTCGGCACTTAATGGCTCAGCTACTCCCCTTGCTGGATCCATGCACAGTTAAGATGGCATCTGTCATAGGCACACGATCATCTAGTCTGCATGCGTAGACTGTCAGAAGACATGCAGACACAATATTATTAATGCAGTATCTCGTTTTCACTATTGTGTTTTGTTTTGAGTATATGTAGGCAGTTTTTCCATTTTGTAAAGTATCGATGGTTGAGCGGAGCTCCCTACTATAATGTTTTAACAACTATTCTAGCTTTCAGCTTATGCATCTCTATATGAGATTTCTTGTTTTATGACAGACAGTTCTTCTTACTCCATCTAATTTCTGTCTCATGCTAAGAGAGTTCGTCATTGACTGATTCGCGCGAATTATTGCAGTTATGTTATGATAAAAGATTTGTTGTGCATTATTGCATTCTTTGGCTTTGCGTTTGAATGTAAGATGATATTGCATTTGGATGTCTTCTTCCTCAGCCTGTTAGAAACCCTTTGTTAATAACAGACCTCTGCTTTTCTTTTATATAAGTCTTCCACCTGTTCACCCTTTACTACAGCTCACTGTCTGAAGTTTACGCAATACCTCACTTGCTCATGCATACCTGGCCTAGTTTCAGAGTTGGAACACTATTGTTTTGAGTTTCCTACCATTCGATCACCCATCTATGAAAAACCGTGACATAAAACTGATGGGTGTCGGGCTCTGCTCCTGCTAGCAATCCAGGAGTGACTTCCGTCGCCAACAGAATCAATTGGCCAACATCAAAGTAGATGCAACCCTTCTAGACATGGTTGTCATCCCTGAACAACATATGCAACTGAAACAATTCATGGAGGTATAGGCTTTTGTTGTAGCCAATCTTTCTGAAGAGGTAAACAAAGAAGATTTGTTTGTAAATAAAGTAGGTGTACATAACTTTAGATACCCTATAAAAAATGACCCTTTTTATATTTCTGTAAAGATTATGGATAAGATTGCCCATTGTTGCCTCATTGATGGCGGTTTGGGACCAAGTGTGATGTCAAATATTATTATGGAAGAGCTAGGATTGTCTTTTACAAATGAAAATTACAAAAGCATGCTCTCTTATAATAGTCTACAACAAACAACCATAGGAGAGATTAAATATGTGACCTTAGTTTTTTTCACACACCCTAAACTAAGGACAACCCTTAGCATTCAGGTAATTGATATGCTAGTAAGAAATTACTCAATCATCTTGGGAAGAGATTGACAAGCATTGACAGGTGAATACCTTTCACTAATTGGGAAACATTTATCCATTCCTCAGAATGGTAAAAACATTATAATACTTAGAGAGGGAAGAATTTCAACTTACATAGAGAGTGTACCACAACCTAATGTGAACTATTTCGAAGAGGAAATAAGAGTGTATTCCATCATTGCTAAGGATGACAATATTCCCTTGGAACAAATCGATTTAGATGATGATATGTGGCACATGAACTTTGATGGTTTGTGCTCTAATAAAGGTAATGGAGCTAGCATTATCTTGATTTCACCTGTAGGGAAAATTCATAACTTGTCTTACGGGTTGGAGTTTTCTTGTATGAATAATGTCGCTGATTTTGAAGCTTTATTATTAGGAATTGAAAACACCTATAATCTAGGTTGTGGTCACCTTTCGGTTTTTTGAGATTTTGAGCTTGTTGTGAACCTTGTACGTAAGATATACTCTCCTATAAAGAAGTTGATGAAATGATATACCCAAACTTTTTGGGCACTTATACCAAACATTTTATCTTTCAACATCACTCATGTTAAGAGGGAGTTAAACTCGATGGCTGATCAGTTAGCTATCTGTACAACTTCTCGTAATCAACAATTTTTTCCTCACAGACCTGATTGGAATTTTCAATCTCTATATCATCTTCATATCCCTGAAAATATAGAATCTTGGTAGGTTTTCCCTAATGATGAAAGAATTTGTGTTTTCATTCAAAATGAACCTCTTAAGCCCAAGGAAATTATATCCATAGAAGATGAAAATATTCCTAAGGGCTTGACTCCTCTTGAGATTTCGTTTTCATTGAGTGATGTAGACAATAAAGAGAAAAAGAAAGAAGTGGAGTTGGGAAGGAAGGTGGGTGAAACCATCTCCTTGAGCATTGGGACACCCAAGGCTCCAAATAATGTTAAAATAGGTGCCCAATGTTCTAATGAAGAGGAAATGAAGTTTTCCAAGCTACTTGGTGAATTTCAAGATGTTTTTACTTGGTCTTATGAGGATCTTTGTGTTTATTATCCTAATATTATACATCATACCATCCTCATCATGGAAGGCATAAAACCAGTTAGGCAAAAAAAAAACCTATCAACCTTGCACCAAAAGAAATTATTCAAAGAGGATTGGGAAAAATCTTGAAGGATGGTATCATCCCTCCAGTTAAGTGTTCTGAATGGATTTTAAATTTGGTCCCTTTCTATAAATCCACCAAACATATAAGGTTTTGTGTTGATTTTCACGCAGTTAAGTGGGCTATTATGAAAGGTTATTCTCCTCTCCCTAACATATAAATGATTTTGCAAAAGGTCGTAGGGTTACAGAAGATGCCCTTACTTAATTTCCTTTTCAGTTACAATCAAATCAAGGTAAAAGGGGCAGTTTCTTACAAAACCACACTTATCATTGATTGGGGTACCATGACTTATGAACGTATGCTTCCTGGCTTACTTGACGCAATTACCACTTTTAAAAAACCTATACAAATAACTCTTTATGAATTGATCAGTATTCCTATCTATCTGGATGATCTAATTATCTACATTAAAGGGATGTTACTTACCTCAGAGTTTCAAGTGTTATTTCAGGGTCCCTTGAAACTTGCTTTTGCCTTGGATACTAACTCTTACATTCTAAAGGATTTACATGAGCAATTGTTTTCCTACAACACTAACAGTTCTCACTTGAAATATTACATGGAACCAACTTGAAAATTTATAACGTTGTTTGGATTTTCCCTATATTAGTAGTCTAGCTATGCTTTCAATTTTCCATTGTTTTTCATCTCTGCTTACAATAGTTTGATTTTTTCTTTCTGTTTTAAACAATTTCCTACTACCTTTACAATTCTCTCATTTTATTTTCTATTATGATTTTTGTTTCTTTTTCATCTTGTAGTTGCTTTTGGTCAAGTTGTTGGATCATTTTTTCCACAGTGACACTCCTGCAAGATACTGTTAGTCAATAAAAATCAAGTTTAAATAGTTTTTATGATGTTCCTTTGAAAGAACTTGAATTTTCTATCTACCTTCACTGTTGTCTTTCAAGGAAATTGGTTATCTCCCACTTCTGCTTTCCATTTATTCATCCATTTGAGAAGTTAAAAGAGAAAGTCCATAATTTTTCTCCTTGAAGTAGAAGAGAATATTTCGGTTGAATGTTTATGCACACAGTGGTAAACCCCCCTCATACTTAACATTTTTCATGAGTTATTCCCCAATTCTCGGTCATATTTCCATTAAATCCTCTCACTTCCTCCTGTTGCATAATCTTCCTGGTTATATATTCTTGACCTGTTGTTCTTGGTATGAGAAACCATGAGTTCTGAGTTCTAAATCTATTGAAAACAAATTCCCCTGTGGATTCACCAGTTTGTTGACGATAAAAATCGCAACGTGGATTTTTCCCACAAAGTATTGCTAAAGCCTATTATTATAAGCTAATGAGATATATAATACTAGTAGTGATATGGATTTTATGAGAAGAATGAAATGAATACATATTATTAACAGATTATTAACATAAAATAACAGAGATACAATAAAACTAGTTTTCTATTCACTAATGAAATAAGCTGAAACTATAAAATGCAGTGGAAACAAGCTTGCTGGAATTGTGGGGGCTTATCTCTGAGAAGAGATGTGACGACTACACTCATTCACAAGAAGAACATTACAATGAGGATTTGAAGGCCTTTTACAATAAATAGGAATGAAAAAAACCCTAGACATCCAAAAATATAACCCTAGGAGATGAAGCGCCAAAAGTCATGTGGGCCCCGTTTGGGTAAGTTAGTACATTAACTTCCCGGAGTCGTAACGTTTGCATACGATCTCCGTTTTAGGTGTATGATATCCCATTAGAAAGGTATCATTGAGGATATTCATTTTGGGGCCTCAATCATGTTGTAATATATTATTGAGAAGTTCGATCCTAAAAAACCTTCATTTAGGCCCTCAAAATGGCCCCGGAAGTGAAAACTGCTAAAAATAGTAAATTTCCAAAATTGCTAGAAAATTGTTTTGAGCCAGTTGGAAAAGGTGGGTGGCCACCAATATCCATATGGATAAAGTATGTGGGACCCCATTGTATATTAAAATATCAGATCTAGTTCTTATTTCATGTTTATGTTGTTGTTCATCATTGCTCACAGGATTCTACTTGATTGATGAAATCCTGGTTTTATTGTTGATGGATAATGCCTATTATGTGTTGCTCTAATATCTAAATTCCATGTTGTGTGAATGGATTATATCCACTGTGATCACAGTGCTATTAGTGCCATGATCCGTTACATGTTGCACCTGCAAAAAACACATGTTAGTCATGACAAAAGATAAACAAAATGTGGAACAAATCCAATGGAAAAAGGGATATCCTATACTATGCTATGCTATGATACATTATATGCAAATGAGTTTAAAAGGATTGTTGTTAGTCCTAGCTAACAAAGTTAGTGGCTATACAATTTATTGAGTTATATGAAAACATGGTTGATATGCATTATGGTTTGCAATAGTTAAAGGTGATATGGGTGGCGCATTTGACAAGTGATGGTTGTTAAGTTCGATGCATAGATTAATTAAGCGGATTAATGGAAGGCTGGATGGAATGTACTAAGGAATTAAATGAATGGAGGATGGAGGTGACGTGCATTTACTGCACGTCACTCCATACCCCTTTCACTCACCATCACCTTAGCTTGGCTATTGTTCAAATGTGTTTTGTTGTGGTTAGGCTCTGATTTTTAGGCAAGGGAAGAACTGCTCGACCAAGATCACATTTTTAAAGATTTTGGTTACAGGTATGTATTTTTTTCCATACATCAACCTGCTCTGGTTAGGATATAGATATTGTCTCAGTGATGTATGGGTCTATTATTTTCTTAAGACTGGAAACTATGTAAACTTGTGATATTTCTCTGGAATGGATGGTTTGTGTGGTTTTCATTACAATGATGGTTGAAGTCACAGTCTATTTTATCATTACGAGTGCTAAAATCCATGAGGGCTCTCTATCGCCCTTATTGGTTTTGGCTGAAGGGTTTCATTCGATCCAGATTGGCTAGTTGTTTCCACACTTTTCTTGTCACAATACCCAATCGTTTTGATGATTATGAGGTTGCTTGGTTTGAACCACCTTGTGCCACTGTGTATCATTTCACCTGAGTATGGTGTTTGCACCCAATTCATCACTAGGTGAGCAAATTAAGAGTGCTTACATGCCCAGTTGGGCTCTGCTAGGCATGACAGCTATAAAAGGAAAGGTTAGAAAGAGAAACTACAAAGTTATAAACAAAAATCAAACTAAAACAAATAAAAACTAAAAGAACATAAGAAAATGGAAAATAGAGACAAATGGACCAATATCACCAATGTATAAGCTGATCTATTGATGAAATCCAAAGGCACAAAGAAGAAAGGGGACTTGGGTCCCTTCTTTCTCCAATGGAAGGCTCTTGAGGCCCTCAAAGCTTTCTCTCCTTACAATGAAAAGATGAAAATGTGGGTGAAATAAATCCAAGCTTATTCACTCAAGTGAGGGGTGAATAGCTCTATGAAATGCAGCTTATGATGTTTATTACCAATGAATGAGTCCTTAGCAATCTCAGCAGCATAACAATACAAAGAATTCCTTGAGAAAATGGTGGTCATTCATGGCTTTTTATAGCCAAGCATTGGGTTATTATGTGACCTCTTTTGAATGTGAAAAGGGGCTCTTTAGGGCTCAATTAGGTCTTTGACCAGCCCACCATGAGGATTGATCTCGGATTTGGTGTTAAATCGACTTGGGAGCTGATCCATTAGTGGTTGGGAGGCCGACCAATTTCAATAAATGCATCGTTTAGCAGGTGCACGGGTTTTTCGCCCAACAACTGCGCCTTGTGCACATATGTGCGCTTTGTACATTTCTGTTATGCACATACGCGCACGTACCCAGATGATGTAAAGCGCCTTTCAAATTTTTGGTCGTTTTGTATAGTTTTTTGACCCTTTTGCAATGCTGAGGAATTAATCTTGCGCCATGAATGACTTTTTATGTTTTGACGATGCAGAGTTCTTGTCACCATGTGCAGACGAAATTTCAGTGATAATAGATGCCCCCTGATGGATGAGGTTAGGAGCAAAATGTATAGCCGAAATCCATAAATGTTTCTTTGACTGAGAATGGTGTTGTAAGGGAGAGAAAGAGTGGGACCGCGTAGAGCAATCCTTTGGAGAAGAAAGGAACCTAGAGAACCTGACGTTCTACAAGGTGCGTAACAATATACAACTATGTACAAACGAGGCAGGCATGCCCCATGCTCGTATGATGTAACTCTGAAAAAAGATGATGGAAATGTTGATGTAGACCACTGCAGTGCCCTCGGGGGCAGAATGATAAAGGTAGAAGACAATTCTACAAAGGAACATACTCTGAACCATCGGTAATGGTCACAGAAGTAAAAAACGATGGTGATGTGGGCGTTGGTGGCCCTACCAAGTTCAGAGGTCTTCGGCAACTGACAACAAAAACTGCAATAGTCACAAAGTAAGACCCACCGCAACATGAGAAAGTGTTGGCGTTGAATGTTATGGGGGTCAACGAAATCAGGGAGCAATGGTGTTTCCCCCTGTGCCATCCGAGATCTCTCAATAAATGGGAAATGAGAATCAAGATACTGTCGCCCTTCTGGAAAAGTGTGTTGATGTCGACAAAAGAGGGACGCGACTCCCAGAAGCAAAGGGATTCACGGGATCTACTGTGGTGAGGAAGTGACAGAGGTACATGGATGAAGTCAAGAAGTGGGAAGACTCAAGACTTCCCTTGGTTGGAGAATGGATGAGACAAACAGTGGCCGTAACCATGTGACAAGGTCGAGTGTCAGGGGGATGCCAAGATCGAGGATAAGTTAAGCTAGAGGCGGGACAAGGTGAACAAATTCAGAGAGTAGAGGTAAGTGACCTGGGTAGTACTCTGAAGGTATAGACGATGTCGGCGAGGGTAAATGAGAAGTAATGCTCCAACCAAGGGTGACATGGGTTGCGTGTGGCTAAAAGGAAAGCATGTCGCCAACGGTGATGACAAAAGTAAAGAATGGAAAATAAAGGCGTTTGTACAATAAATAATGAATAAATGTGGGAAAGATGTACAAAATACAGAAACGGGTGCCCCAGTGTGAAATGAGTGCCCTAGGGAGGGAAGAAATTTCTGGGAAAACTGATGAAGGGTGGGGGCCCCATTAGCGAGTTTCTGTATGAGGTAGGTGAAATGGAGATAGGTTCGCAGATGGGAAAACTGATGGTGGATGAGATGGTGGGTTCATGACCCTGTGGAGGTGCAGGTAAAAAAGAACGTAACCATAAAGCGATGTGCTGGGAGTCCATATGGGAAGCTAGAAAAATGAGGAGAAGAAGTATGTGGTTAATTCACAACATGATGAAAGACTACTGGGACTCCCATCCCTAAAGCATGATGAAGAACAACATGAGTGTCAAAAGTGCCAAAAGGTGCTATGAATGGGACAACTCATGTGGGTGAGAATGCTACCGGGTGACAGTACTGAAGATGCAACTGGAGGTGTGAGTACTGCAGAGTTGGGAATGGGTATCCTAAAGGCCAATATCAGAGGGTGTGACTAGAAATAAAAATGCAATACAGTGGGAGAGACTACATGCCAGTGCTGAGTATATACCTGAAGGAATGTTGTTGAGTGATGATGATCAAGTACCTGTGCACAAAACAACCAAATACCCAAAGTGAACAATATCTGAAGAGAAAGGAAGATATGAGCATGTATTTGACAAATGTGACTATGCGTGTGCATATTTGACCATGATATGAAAAAAGGGCGCCCCAGGGGCCTAGGATAAAAAGTGACCCAGGGACAACCGTGATGTAGGCGGCAGGACGCTGATCCCATGGCTAAAGACGGTTCGAAAAATGGACGCCGTGGGCTCCCGGAATGATGAGTGGAATTTTGGAAAAAGGCCTATATATAGATGTAGGGCCCACATTGCCACCTCATTTGTACCTGATGCTACAGTGAGTTTCCGAGTAGATTCAAAGGAGATTGAGTGATTCCGAGAGCATGAGGTATCCGATCGATGGCGTGCGAGTTGCAGGTTAGTGGTCTAATCATCCTGCATAGTTATAGGTTTCCAATTTTTGGGTAGGGTAGGTACGGGGGGTTGTACGGGGTTTTTGGGGGTTTTTTGATAGGGTGTGGGCCCCAATGCATGGGTGACTCAGTGGAAGGCGTGCATGCGTGCGCGCCTGTACACTGAATAAGTGCACATTAATGCGCGTGTGTAGGAATTTAAGGCGTGCCCTAGGGGCGCGCTTGCGGGGTAGACAGGCGCGCATGAGTGCACGCCTGTGGGGTGAACAGGCGTGCTCATGAGCGTGCCTGTGGGTATGTCAGGCGCACCCTAGCGTGCGCCTGTATTGTGAACAGGCGCGCTCACAAGTGCGCCTGTGGGGAAAACAAGTGCGCACACATGCGCGCCTGTATAGTGAACAAGTGCGCATGTGTGCGCACCTGTGGGTGGTAAAACCGCGCCTTTGAGGCAAGGTTTCAGGGTGAAAAATTATCTTATTTGATGTATTGGATGATTTCCTAAGCTAATATAGGACTCTGGGTTGTGTGCAAGTGGTGAGCAGTGATCATGGATGTGCGGTGGTGTGAGAGAGACTGGTCACAACTACGAGATGTTGTGCCCAATGCGAGGCCTACAGTTCGAGCATCTTTAGCAGCCAGTGGGTTGCTAAAGTTTTTTGAGTGCCCTTTGATACGGGCCCAGGAGTATTTGCTCCAGTTCCTGCTCGAGATGTGGAGCCCCGAGTAGCACTGCTTCCTCGTGTGAGGAGAGAAGATCCCCTTTACTACGGTGGAGGATATTTACTTCTTGATGGGGCTCCCTTTCCGGGGAACACCGTTGCCGGCAGAGCCTGTGCTGCTGAGAGACACTCATCTGCGGACCGTCGTCAAGTGATATTGCTCAGGCGAGCACTACATGACTGGGACGTCAGTGAGCATTAGTGGGATAGATGCCCTGATGCATCGTTGCATCACGACGATGATAGTTCGGGTGTATGGGTCCCAAGCGACCCACCGGATCAGTGGTGGCAAGCTGATTTTGATGGAGAGGGTGGTGGTGGGTCGTGAGCAGTTCGCTTGGGGGTTGACCCTACATGCATAGATGATTGCGCAGCTGGACCATTGTCGGTCTAGAGGCACCGGGGAGTTTGCATTTGGCTCCATCCTGGTAGCCTTTTTCTTGGAGAGGGTGCCGATGCTACGCCCGAGGGTGCTCCTAGAGGCACCAGGGGTACGAGATCCGCGCTTGAGGCAGTGGTCTCAGATTTTGGTTCACCATGGTGGTGGCGAAGGTGGGCACTACTTTTCGGCGCAGACGGTGCAGATATGGCGGCAGATGCCGCAGGTCATACTGCATTACCCCTATGCTAGGGTAGACTTCTGGGGGGACCCGGACATGGTATTGCCTCCTGGGGAGGTTTTTGATCACAGAGGTATGTTGTGTATTTATATGTTTTGATTTATGCTGTGATTTTGATATACCAGTTCATATGTATGATGTATAGATACTGATATGATCTGCTATTGCTTGTTTTGTGCATGTGCAGATTTGGCACCTCGCGGGCGCGAGGTGGAGTTGTATAGACCACCGGTGCATCTAGAGGGGAGGCCTCCACGTGGAGGGAGGTGACCATGGGATGAGGCTACGGGGGCACCAGCAGAGCCCGAGAGACTGGCGAGGAGGCGTCGTTTTGATGACCCTGGTGCGGGACCATCACATGCTCCTCCGGTGGTGGTCGGAGGTGATGATGATGATATCCGCCGTCGTTTTGAGATGGTGCTGCAGGACGTGCCTGAGGGCATGTGGATTCGTATATAGGACGAGGAGTTCCTGGAGCAGTGTATAGGGTTACCGTCACCATGGCGGTCGATCATGCGACGAGCAGCTGTGCTCGCCGCCATGACTAGTGGACGCTTGCCGCCGGGGCAGGAGGGTCCTGCAGGTGCTCCACCACCACCGCCTGGGGAAGGTAGGGGTGGGCCACCACCTCCTCCTGAGGGAGGGGCAGCTGGGGGTGCGATAGAGGCCCCCTGATTGTATGTATATTTTTTGTACACTATTTTTGATAGGCTGGTGAGCCGATGTATTTTTGTACCGAGATGTGGTACGGGCCGGAGGGCCGATGTATATATATGTTGTATGTAAACATTCGGATGGTCGGGGAGGCCTTGATATATATATGAGTATACACCCTTTTTTGAGATCCAAATGTGGTTTACATGTATTGTTTGTGTTGATGTTGATGATGTTGATTCTATCTATATGCTGTGACAGGATATATGTGATGTTTATGTATGTGTAGCTTGATGTGATATATGCCAATATAGCACCATGTTAGCTATGTGATCTGTTGTTTGATTCAATTATCTGGGAATATGTGTAAATGTAATAGAATCAAAATGTCGAGATAATAATCTAACCTGCAGGTATTTGCGAAAGAGGCACGGATCGCGTACATGGTACACATTGTTAAGTTGGAGAACGACCAGTTGAGAGTCTAGGAAAACGCTAAGGTGATGAATATGATGATGCTGGGCATCAGTCAGGAGGCCAATGACAACAGTGTATTCGTCTTGGTTGTTGGTTGCTGGTCCTAATTAGATGCCACTGGAATGTAGCATTTCATGTGAAGGGGTGTAGAGAGCCCAAGCAGCTGAAGCGAGATTTTGTGTCCAATGGCTGGCGCCGTCTACGTAACCAATGTGGTAAGCTGGTGGAGGAGTCATCTGTCAATAGCACAAAGGATAGTTTAGATGAGGGAAAAAAGATTAAAAATGCTAAAAAAAGAAAAGAACCTAAAGTAGCGTGACTACGTTTAAGCATAAACTTTCTTGAGGTATAACCCATTGACGGGTTCTTTGAGCGTGAGGCCTTCGGGGGAGGCCAGGATGTATGTGCCTTTGGTGAGGCAATGTTGGATGATGTAAGGGCCGTGCCAGAGTGATTCGAATTTGTCGTGGCCAAAGGTATCATGAGCGATATCATAGGCGAGGATGAGGTTTCCTTCATGAAATGAGTGAAGGTTGACATGGCGATCAAAGGTAGCTTTGGATCGTTTTTTAGCTGCCTCATTGTTCTGTAATGAGGATCGAAGATCCTCATCCAGAGACTCCAAGTTTAGCAAGTGCTGCTCCGTTGGAGCAGTGTCAGGTAAAAGCTCAATTGCGGTGCGAAGGGTGGGAATTTCGCACTCGATGGGAAGAGTTGCCTCGATCCCATGGACTAAATGAAATGGTGTGAAACCTATGGCGGTCTTCACTACCGTTCAATAAGCCCATAGCGTGGAAAATAACACATGATGCCAACTGGTTTTATGTTTATTGACCGTGCGCTGTAACATGGTCTTGAGGAATTTGTTCACTGCCTCGACCTGTCCGTTTGAATGAGGGTAGTATGGTGAGGCAAACTCGTGAGAGAAGCCTAACCGAGCTGAGAGTTCGATGAATATCTCATTCTCAAAATGTTTCCCATGATCGAAAAATAATTGGAGTGGTACTCCGAACCAGGATATGACGTGGTTGAAGAAAAAACGCGTTGTTGTGTCAGCGGTGTTGTTGAAGGTGGGCATAGCTTCGACCCATTTGGTGAAGTAATCGACAGCGAAAACAATGTATTTGTGACCATTGATGTAGGGGGGATTACAAGTCATAAATTCAATGCCCCATTTACAAAAGGGGCCTGCAGTGATGACTGGGTGAAGAAGAGCGGGGGGAGCGCGAGCTTTGTTGGCATAGAGCTGACATTGCTCGCATCTTTTCACGGCATGAATGCAATCATGAAATAGGGTAGGCCAAAAGTAACCATCCCAGATAATATTTTGATCCGTGGCGATGCCTGAAAGATGGCCCCCACAGGTGCCACTGTGGCAGTCGTTTAAGACTCTGTTAGCCTCGTCAATAGTCAAGTAGCGACGAAGAATGGTGTCGACGCCCCGCCGATATAGGATGTCACCGATAAGGAGATATCGGGGGGCCTGGTGGAAAATGTGCCGACGATCATCTCGTGATAGGTGGGTACCAAACTTTTGAGTTCGTAGGTAGACGAGAAGGTCACCATACCATGGATCATCAGAAGCAATGTAAAAGAGATGTTCATCAGGAAAGTGAGTATTGATGGGGGCACTAGGTGTGTCAAGGGGAAGAGACGTGACGAGTTCAGCGAGAACGAGGGCCTTCTTACTCTTTGGTGTTGAAAATTTGAGGTCGTACTCCTGAAGGATAATGATCCATCGAGCAAATTTTTCGTTAACTTGGCAACGATTGAGCAAATATTGCATAGGGTTGGAATCTGCGACGACCTTGGTGGTGCGAAGCAGAATGTAATGGCGCATTTTCTGGACTGCGAGGACAACTGCAAGAGCAAGTTTCTCTTCATGTTTGTACTTCAGAGGTGGTCCTGAGAGGTTCTTACTGACGTAGTAAATGACGTGTTCACGATTGTCATCTCTGAGATGGACGAGGACGCTGGCTACTGATACAGCTGATGCTGATACATAGAGGATGTAGTCACGATTGTAGTCAGGTGCACTAATCAAAGGTGCATTGGAAAGTGTTGCTTTAAGATCATCAAACGACTGTTGGGCATAGTCGTCCCAATGAAAAGGGATGTCGTGATGCAGTAAGCGAAGGAAACCATGTGCGCGCATAGCGTAATCAGGAACAAAGCACCTCAAAAAGTTGGCTTTGCCCTGGAGACTCTGTAGTTGGCGCAAATTCTAAGGAGGTGGAATTTTGGTGATGGCTTGGACTTTGAGGGGGTCCATGGTGATACCACTTTGGGAAACAATGAAACCGAGGAGGCACCCTGCAGTGACGCAGAACACACACTTGAGAGGATTCAAGCGGATGTTGTATTGATGACACCGTTGAAAAATGACTCATAAATCATCGAGGTGTTGGGTACGCTTCTTTGATCGAGCGGTGAGGTCATCCAAGTAGGCGAGGATGATTGCAGCAAGATCATGAAAGATGTATGTCATGGCCGGCTGGAAATTTGCACCAGCATTTTTGAGGCCGAAGGGCATGACACTATATGCAAACGTACCCCACGGGGTAATGAATGCGGTTTTGTAGCGATCAACTGGGTGGATTTGAATTTGGTTATAGCCAGAGAATCCATCCATGAAGGAGAGAGCCTCATGGCTGGCACAATCATCAATGATCTGATCGATGAAAGGTGTTGGGAAGTTGTCTTTTGGACATGCATTATTGAGATCGTGAAAGTTGGTGCAGACGCGAATAGAGCCCTATTTTTTGTCGACGGGTACAGGGTTGGAAACCCATGAGGTATAAGCAATGGGGTAAATAAATCCGACCGTGCGCAATTTTTCAATTTCGGCTTTGATAGCCACAACCTTGGATGGGTGTAGCGGTGGCTGTTTCTGGAGAACTGGTGTGATGTCGGGCCAGGTGTCGATGTGATGTTCGATGATGGAGGGGTCGAGGCCAGGCATCTCCATGTATGACTAGGCAAAGATATCCCTAAATTCCTGGAAGAGGGATTTATATGCAGTGATTTCTTGAGGAGTGCAAGCAGCTCCAATGATGATTTCTTCGATGATGCCCGGTTTAATGGAAATGTCGATTTTGATGGTGGGGGAAATGTTAGCCAAATTACCTTCTTCAAAAGCGTCGGGTGTAGGAATAGGATTTTTGAACCAATCAATAGTCCCTGATGGAATAAAATCTTTGGTTTCGACCACGTAAATGGGATTGTGGATAGGAGGCATGAGGGCTTCCTGCGGAAGGAAGAGTTCACGATGATGTAGTGCTTCCCAGGGAGAGTCCGAGCATTGTAGCTCTTCCAGTATTTCTTCATCGCATTGGAAACAACAGGAATATAATGGATCGTGAGGAGTGATCTCAGTGACAGTGTGAGTGCCCCCTACTGAGGAAACAGAGGGGGTATCACTAGGAGAGGGTGAGGGTTCACTCGACATAAACCATATATTGAGGTACTGAGGGGTACCCGTAGTAGTGGGATGGAGAGTCTCTGCAGGGGGATGAGTGGGAGAGTTGGGTGGGTTATGGGGTAAATCCTCAGACATGTCATCTAAGAACCAAGGAGGCGTTGGGAGTGCCTCGGGTTCAGGAGAGACGATGTGAAGATTCGCTAGTGGCGAAGTAAGGTCAATTATTGCCTCTGCGGGTTGGTGTAGAAGGGATAATTGGCGTTACCGATATTCAATGATGATCGGACATTGGTAGGTAAAATGAGCCAATGAATCACAAAGAGAGCAAGGGCATCTCATGCGTTCATTGACTGAAGCAGTGACATAGCGAATGTCAGTGATAGGTGTTGTAGAGGACATAGCAGGGCGTGGGTTGTTATGAAAGTCTCGGCTTATGATAGCTAATGCTTGACGAAAACGAGGCAGCGCTGGACAATGATGGGTGTAATGGCCATACTCAGAACAGATGGAACACGCGAATTTGGTCTTCAACCCTTTACTATTGGAAGGTTGAGTGGTAGCAGTAGTAAGGGGTGGTGTGGGGGTTGGATTGGGGGGAATCAAATTCCGTAATTCCGGTAGTGATGGGCAGTTGTTGGCTTGGTGACCCTCTTTGTCACATAATGCGCAAGGTGGTGGGATGCGCGGAGGAAGTGGAGCTGTGGGCTCCTTCTGCTTTCTTCTGCCCCCAGCAGTAGCAGGGGGGGTAGGGAGTATGGGGGTAGTGGGAGTGAGGACAGGAATCATCATGGGGAGTCTTGCCTGTGGGCGAGGGACCATCTCAGGTGGATGTAAGTACCATACTGGGATGGCTAACACCATATTGGGTAGTGTGAGCGTTGCTACTACCTGGAAAGCTTATATACCGGGTGGAGGGTAAAAGAAGGGAATTTGAGTGAGGGGTCGGGGAACTATTTCCCAAATGGGATTAGGCCCTTGAGGGGATGTGGATTCGTGGACCATAGGTGTCGACGAATATGCAGGAGGATCCTGTGGGAGTGGTGCTGCGACTGTTGAGACGTCAGGAATGACTGAAGTCTCCTGAGGAGGACGAGCATCCTCCTGTTGAGTTTCGTTAGATGAGATGACGCATACTTGACCAGGGGGAAGGAGTGGTGGTGCTCCATGGTATGTCCCTAATAAGGATGGATCTTTAAAAATCCCAGGACCCATCTCGACGAGTGGATATACTTCTTTGTTGGTGTGAATAAGAGGAAGAATGTTATTGAGATTGGCAGATGGATTAGGCTCGTAATGTGAGACTTGGTCAATGGTTACAATCTTCCCATTATGGGGGAACATGATTGTCCTAAAGACTGATGATGCCACTGCCTTCATAACATACATGTAGCTACGTCCAAGAAAGATATTGTAATCTAGTTGAGCATCGATAAATTCGATGTCAATGAGGATAGTTTTTCCCCCAAGTTCCACAAGGACATTTTGGAAGAGCCCTTCAGGGGATGATGGTCGTCCGTCGTAAGCTCGTAATGTGATGGCGGAAGGTATGAGTTCCGGGGAACCAAGTTTCTACCATACTGTTTTGGACATGATGCATGTAGATGCCCCTTCATCGATGATACACCGATGGATGGTGATGTTCCGTATTTTGACTGGTATTTGAATAGCAACTGCGGCGGGAAGACGCGGTTCACAACTATCAAGGTCAAAGGTGATGAGTCGAGTATCGGCAGGGTCGACTGCACCCAGAGCAGAAAGTAGTGATTTCCGCTAAGTGGGACAAGTCTGGAGGACTTCCAGAACTAACATGACAGCCAAGGATTGTGCTAAGTCATCTACCAAGCTGTAGTTATGAGCGGCCCTAGCCTGTGGGTTGTGGAAATTCCTGCGCAATGGGATGCGAGGGATGCGTAATGGTGGTTTGGCGGAAGGGTGAGGGATCACCAACAGAGGCCCCGTCGGTGTAGGGTTTGTTTTTAGAGATGTAGGAGTAGACTCAGCTGTTGCTGGATACTGACGATTGCGTGTTTGCAGAAGGATTTCTTCCTCACTGGTGAGGAGAATTGTTCACTCTACTGGATTGTTTGGATTGTGGTATTGGCCCCCCTGAGGTGGGGGATGCTGCATGTCCTGTTGGGTGTTTATCACACCTTGATGTGGGATAGGATTTTGCAGCATGGCGGGAGGGGGTTGCTACGCATATTGTTGTTGTGCCTGCTGCGGGGTAGGTTGCGCAAGAGAAGGGGGAAGGCTCTCGGAGTCTTTCAACCTTTTGAAATCAACGATCTGGGGGCAATGGTGGGTGTAATGACCGTACACGCCACAAAGAGCACAAGGGTGGATAGTTTTCATAGTATTCCACCCTTGGTGTTTGTTATTATTGCCCCCTTGGGGGTTTTGGTTCCCTTGGTTCTGATTGCCCCTAGTGGGTTGATGCTATGGGGGTTGATTCCCGCCTTGACCAGGATTGTTGTTATTCCTGTTCCTTCCTTTCCTCTTAGTGTTGTTTGATGGATGAGTTGGATTGGCCGTGTTCAACTGTTCAAAATTTTGATATTGTTGAGTAGCAGAGGGTTGAACAAAATTGACCCCCATATGAGGATGTGGGGGAGCCATGGATTGTGGAGGACCCGACAAGGGAAAGTAAGGGTTCTGTGGTGGTGTGGCTCCATAAGGTACATAGGAATGCGTGGCTCTTTCACTAGTACTATAAGGTGATGTGGAGGGGGGACCACTGGTGGTTGAAAGAGGTGGATGTATGGGAGGTGTCAGTGGCAGTCCACTAATGGGTGGAGGTGTAGCAACAGGGTAGGGCTGTTGGTAAGGGGGTGGGGGGTAATAAGAAGTGCCCCCATATGATGGTGGGTATTGAGGTGTTCCATACATCGGTGGTGGTTGGGGTTGTGGACTATGGTGTGTGGTGGCACCTATTAGTCCGTTTGCTGAGTGAGACATCCCAGGTTTGTCTTGACCAAATGGCACAGGTTTGGGAAGATCAGGAAGTACTGTATATAAGTATCCTGACTGTGTGTAGATGAGGTCATATTGTTGGGCTTTACTGATGGCTTCCTCTTTGGATTTTCGGAAGGTGGAAGCTACGTCCTTACCAAGGAGAGCGACAAGTGATCTAAGAAACCAGTCAAGACATTGCTGCTTGGTGGTTTCTGCTTTACACAAACTATGTCTCCTACGCCACTCATGAATATGGTCAGCAATGTGGGTGGTTGAGGATTTTTTGAAGTTAGACAGTAGTTCTAGACCGTTGTCATGGCGGATAGGTAATTGAAAAAAAGTTAAGAAGGCTTTGGCCAATGACTCAAAGGTTGTGTGGGACCCTGATTTTTCTTCGACATACCATTTGGCTGATGGGCCAGTAAGTGTGCATTGAAAAAGACGCAGTCTGATAGAGTCTTCCATGATGCTATTGGAATAACACCATAGATGAAAGGTCATGACGTGATTGGCGGGGTCATCCCCTGCCTTCCCTTCAAATTTTGGTATGTCTGAAGGAAGTTTGGTTGGCATTGCAGGCCATGTGGCATCGTGCAATATAGGATCGTTAGTGAGCTTGGTGAGATCTGAAATGTTGAGAGAGGCCAAGTATGGAATCTATAGTGGGGGTGGAAGGTTAGCTCTGGCCATGGTGTGTTGTGAACCTAACCCTTGATGGGGACTAGGTGGGTTGGTGCTCCCTCCTTGAGAGGAAGAGGGTCCCCCGCCTCCGTGCAACGAAGAGCGAGTGGACGGATGACCTTGGGAAGAAGACCCAAGTAAGGTAGAACCAAGCAAGGCTAATACTAAGATATTGGCACTCACAGGAGTGTGTGAAGGAGGTACCGATGAGTGGGTACGACCAGATACTCCCCCTAAGATAGGAGGAAGGTTGAGCAAACGTCGTGAACGATGGGGGTTCTGTGGTTCCCCTATGATGTCAGACTAGTTGTGTGAAATGTGTGCAACAAATGGTGAGAGAAAATATAGAAACAAGA
>ML786058.1:743035-786315 GCA_009831015.1 Picea engelmannii | reverse complement strand
GTGGGTGCCTCAAGGGGGGACGCACAGAACAACTGGACCTCAGCCTTCGACCCTTCACGGGTATCTCCCTGCCTTATGGTGATTGGAACGCTGGACTTGGAGGATTTGAAAGTTCCCTATTTGTCAACTTCTATGTTTGAAAGTGTGAGAACCAGATAAAGGGGGGTTATTTGGATGCCTACCCCCAAAATCCTACCTAGACTAAAATTTTCTTTTGGCACCTCCTGTGGAGGACAACTTAGTGAGTTGTTAGAAAGATTTTAGGTGAAGTTGTTTTGTGAGGCTGGGGGTGAAAGCCAACCTCGTTTGATTAAAAGTGGGAGTGGATAGTCCAATCAAGAAAAGATGGGGTGTTTTTCAGAATCCCTTTGGAGGAAACCTACTTAGACCACCACGTTTCGAGACGAGGCTATGTGAGTGAAAAAGTGGCTTTTGTGTGTGAGTGAAAGTGTACCAAATTTTAGTTATTTAGATGTCACCTTGCAACATGTGGGCATGTATGGGCCCGTTACAATAATGTGTTTGACAAAATGAAACTAAGAGGGGTATTGAAAGCACCATTGTCCTCTCCTAAAAGTTTTGAATTTTTGTTAAGGGAGACGAAATCGTTTTCGCAAACCCTTTCTGGTTCTCAAGATCTCTCAACAGCACAAGAGAAGAGCATACTCAAGATTGTTACTTGCAATTTCTAGTCCCAATATGTGAGTTTAGATGTGATTAGAATTGATGTTCAACTTAGATTTATAAACCAAAGAAATCCATCCACATGGCAAAAAGCAAATAAGGGAAAATGATTTTTATCCACTTAAGTCCCTATGTTTGCTTGATTATCCCCTTTATAAGTTGAGGGGTCTAAGTGGTGCAGTATTTAGAGCATGCATATCATCATTCTTAACAAGGAAAATGATTTTTCCCCACACCCAAGAGCTTACAATGTCAAATTTAGATCAAATGCGCGCCACACAGTGCATACACAGGTGCATAGAGCACGCGGGCGCTGTCGAACTTGAACTAAAAAGCACATGCGCGCATAGGGAAATCGGTGCACATGCGCCTGCGCGCACGATGCGCGCCTTTGGGGTGGAATAACCGCGTGCCTGTGATAAAAAACCGAGAAGAAAAATCCGGATGGATTTCTCCCAATCTTCTGGTGAATTGACTGGTTAGCAGGTCAGTAGAGGCCGGTTTGTGAACCTGCAAGTTAATAAAATCAAAAGGAAAGAAAAATAAGCCCAAATGAGGGAGGAATTGATACCTTCTCCCCAGTATGGTCGCCAATCTGTTTGCACCCAATTCGTCACTAGGTGAGCAAATTAAGAGTGCTTACATGCCCAGTTGGGCTCTGCTAGGCATGACAACTGTAAAAGGAAAGGTTAGAAAGAGAAACTAAAAAGTTATAAACAAAAATCAAACTAAAACAAATAAAAACTAAAAGCATATAAGAAAATGGAAAATAGAGACAAATGGACCAATATCACCAAATGTATAAGCTGATCTATTGATGAAATCCAAAGGCACAAATAAGAAAGGGGACTTGGGTCCCTTCTTTCTCCAATGGAAGGCTCTTGAGGCCCTCAAAGCTTGCTCTCCTTACAATGAAAAGATGAAAATGTGGGTGAAAGAACTCCAATCTTATTCACTCAAGTGAGGGGTGAATAGCTCTATGAAATGCAGCTTATGATGTTTATTGCCAAAGAATGAGTCCTTAGCAATCTCAGCAGCATAACAATACAAAGAATTCCTTGATAAAATGGTGGTCATTCATGGCTTTTTATAGCCAAGCATTGGGTTATTATGTGACCTCTTTTGAATGTGAAAAGGGGCTCTTTAGGGCTCAATTAGGTCTTTGACCAGCCCACCATGAGGATTGAGCTCGGATTTGGTGTCAAATCGATTTGGGAGCTGATCCATTAGTGGTTGGGAGGCCGACCAATTTCAATAAATGCACCGTTTAGCAGGCGCGCGGGTTTTTCGCCCAATAGCCGCTCCTTGTGCACATATGCGTGCTTTGTACATTTCTTTTACACACATACGCGCGCGCACCCAGATTATGTAAAGCGCCTTTCAAATTTTTGGTCGTTTTGTATAGTTTTTTGACCCTTTTTCAATGCTGAGGAATTAATCTTACGCCATGAATGACTTTTTCTGTTTTGACGATGCAGAGTTCTTGTTGCCATGTGCAGACGAAATTTCAGTGATAACATATGGGTTCGTTCATGTTATCGATGTTTGCGTAGTGGGTTATGATGTCTATTATTCCAAGGGGATTTATTAAGGTTGATTTTTATTTCTTGGCTTTGTTTTATCTCAGCATTCTTCGGGTTAGTTGGGAAAACCACGAGGGTTATACCCTGCATGTTCTTGGTGTTATTATAGACAAAAATGAAGCCTCTGATCCTTTGTTCATAGTCTCTCCTATCTCGTGAATTGTCACCCTTCCTACAAATTTATTGGTGGTATGCCCTGTGTATTCACCATATTATCTCGAAGGTTCTCACCCGTTGTTGGGGGTTGACTGTAGTCTCCTCTATGTTGGTCCACTGATCGAACCCTCGATTACTCAAAGCCTAGCTTTTGATAAATGAAGCTCGTTATATCCTGTCGGGTATATTATTGATTGCTATAAGTTGGTGGTGTATTGTCGACAATGTTTGATTGTTGGCTCGTCTCTACTGATTATGTTGACAGTGGTTTTGGTTATTGGTATTTAGTCACTGCATTGGCTATTATAATAGTCGAATCTATAGCTCAACACAGTTAATTGGTTGATTGGAGAAATGGGATTGAATACATAGTCATTGTCTCTTACATTGTAGTTATTGAATTGTTAACCCAACATTAGTTTATAATTGATTAAGTCACAATGATGCTTCATGCATGATATGTTGGTATGTGTGGGATTCCTACAACATGTTAGGTTAAGTTGATGGTTGTTGTGACTGTGTGTTTTAAATTGCCAAATGGGAGTATTTCAATCGTGATAGTTGTGGTGTGGCTATCCACTATATATGTGTTATAACCCTAATTTGCACCATATGTGCTTACCTGGCATCAAGCCATCTCAGATCCCATCTTTTCCAAAGCACTGTTGAACAACTCTTTAAAAAAAACTCTTTTATAAGGGCCCACATGCCCTACTCCATTACTACACATGTGTACAAGCTAGCTGACCTAAAATAGCCCATGTGTACCTACAAAAGCATGAAAAAAAGTAAATTTGTCGATGGAACACACAACTTTGGGTGAGTTAACTGAAAATCCCGGCCATGCATGGTCGAGGGTTCGTCCAAATGCCTAGCTTCTTCTAGCCTATAAAAGAAGGGTTAGGGGTCCCATTTGGAGGAGGAGAATAAGAGTAAAGAAACTCTACCCGATTGCACATTCCCATTGTCTCAACCCTTTAGCCATCCTTGTGCAAAGAGAGATACAAAGAAAAGAAGTTGGAGGACATTTGAAGAGGAGCCCATGATCAAGTTCATGGAGCAGTGGCCGATATCGACATTGTAAGTTGATTAATTAAAGTTAATAATAAAGAAATGTGTTTCCCATCCCACTATATGAGTTCTTCATAGTTTAGCGAATATATGTTTGAATCTCTAAACCATTAATCTGTAGAACAAATGCATGTAGAATTTGTTGCTTGTTTTGTACGCAGGTCAGTCTTGAGAGGATAGTTGCCAATAAGTGATCAAGCATGAAGAAGGATCGACATCGAACGTCTAGAATAAGGTATGTTCATTTAACCATGTATTTGCTTAAAAGAAATGGGGATTAGGTCTGGGACGAAGGTAAAAAGTAGGATTCTTTTGGTCTTATCTACATGCATAATATAACCATAAATGATAGTTCGTAGGGGGATTTCCCACCACAATAGAATTGGAAACCATACTGGGGAAGTTTCTAGGGTTCCTGGGAATAGTTTTGGTTATTTTTAAAAGACTGGTTTTCTTTCCTGTTTTTTGAAGTTTCTGCAAAGTCTGAGCTAACAGAGATTCTGGTATTCCATACCATCTATCTCTGATTCTTGGCTTGACTATATTTTTTTTTCTTGAGACCCATAGAGGTACATGCGGCCTCCATAAGGCCTGCACGTGCATACCCACTCCCTACTTTCTTTTAGCCCGTGTGTAAATGCTAGCTGAAGAAGTAATAGTAGCGTGTATGATTCCAAAAATTTTTAGAGGTAGTCATCCTCTTCCCTGTCAGAATCAGTCAGTCTTAGGGGTTTTCTGGAACTCTTTCTAGTCTTGGTTGTTTGCAGTCTATAGCTTAGGGTTCATCTCAGATTGGTTTGTTTTACGAATTTTTCCTTATATTGTTTTTCTTTTTTCTGTTAAAGAAAGTGGCTAAGCCTTCAAGAGATCCTAGTTCTTAGTATCAGTGGTCGTTTCCTTGTTTGGACTATCTGTTTTTATTTGTTTCAGAGTTTTAGAGATACATGTGGCCTGTATAAGGACAACATGCATTTACACGCCCTCTGGCTCTACACAGCTCGCGTGGACATGCTTGCTGTTGAATTATTAGCAGTGGACTTGTGAAGGATAGTTTTTGTTGAGGGTGAGGCAGTCATCCTTTCCCTTGACACGAGTTATACTTATCATGTTTTTCAAATCTCTATCCTAGTAGTCAGTATCTTAGGGTTGATCTCAGCCATAGCTTTTATTTTTCATTTAAAAGTTTTCATCAAAATTTTCTTTAGGGTTTTTAAACAAGTGTGAGAGTCCTTTTTTAAGTTGCTAGTGTGTGATTTCTTGAAGTGATTCTTTGCGATCTGTGATTAAGCTAGGAGTTTTTCTTGGTTTTTGACTTGTTGATATTTTTGCTTTTTGCTTTTTGAGCATTCAAATAAAAAAAAAAAATCTTTCATTTCTTTGTTTGGTTGAAAAGTGTTGTTTTGCATTCGTAACCAGGGAAAAGTCTTTGCTTTCATAATTTCTTGATAGTTTACTTAGATCGTAAGTAGCTCATAGTCAAGTGAAATCATGCTTTGAGTTTTCTGTTCAAATGATCTTAGAAAATTTGTTAAAAATTTGAAAAATTGTTGAAAATTTGCGTTAAGTGAAGGTTTTTGTTTCCAGTTTTTTGTTCATTTTTACTTTCATCTTTCAAACATCACTAGTTTCACTTTCATACCCTTTGACATAATACAAGGCATAAAATTAATGCTAAATCTAAAATTCATTAGACTTTTATGTTTGTAGGGTTAACCAACTAGTTTAGGATTAGGGCCTTGGATTAGGTTGGAGAGGAAACTCTTCAAGGCCATTAAAATCAAACATTGGAGTCTGAGTTAGGGAGTATCCAAGTCTAGTATTTTGAAAGTTATCTGGGACCCCCCTCTAACACAAGGGATAAACACATGGTCACGTGCAAAAAGGTAGCAGAGATAACCCCTCCAAAGCTAGACCAATCATAGTGGAGAACACATATAGAGGGTTTGTCTTGGGATTCCATCAATTGCATTTTCCATGGAGCTTCATGGGTCTCAAATCCATTCAAGGTCCTTAGTTTTCTTCCATACCACTTGCTCTCGATACCCTTGACAATTTTTGGGCTCAATACCCTACTCATTGTGGTCTACCTGACTTTTGACTGTACCTGCCTGGTGATTGTTCATGCGCTGGCAACCTAGGATAGACATCGGCCCATGATTTGCAGAGTATACCCAGAGGGTGCTTCTGTGTTTGAGTTTCACTTGCATCAGTAAGTTTCTCTAGTGTTGGTTGTTGTAACTGTTCTTCCAATTAATTTAGTGTTTGTCTGTCTTATCTTACCGGGACTTTTTTCGTGTGTGTTGTTTTTGAACGACTAGAATGCCCTAGAGTGTCTTTGATCTTCTCACACAGTGGAGGATCATGAGCTCTGCTGGCCATGAAGGCTTCTTGGCCTACCGCCAATGACACTGGAGCCACCCTCGCCACCACTAAGGCTAAAACTACACCAACAAGGGTATTTTGAAGCGACCGGGTCACAAGAAATTGTGCCCGACCAACATCCAGAGGAATCGACAATTTTAGACCTTGGAGTGAAAGATTTTGGTCTGGTTGAAACCTCCACCACTCATATTTTGGCACCCACCATCGTACTAATTCATCCTTATGAGTTCCAGACAGTGTCGCACATAGAAATGAAAACAAATGTTGTTACTCCTTCTGGGAATTCTTCAAATTGCACTACAGTTGTCACCACAGGAGAGTTTCCACCTCCTAACCCACTGTCACTGGTTTGAGCCACCATGGTCTCAACTACCTCTACATCACACAGTGGTCTGATCCCATCTCTAGTGATGGCCACAACCCCTTTCACACCAAGTGCGACAGGCCCTCTATTCTCATACGAGATGCCTAGTTAAGGTACAAGTCCTGTACTTTCCTACTCCACTTCACAGACTTCAGGTCTGGGGGAAGGGAGCTCTAACGCTCCTCTGCAAGGACACATGGGGGGAACTTATACTCCTTTTAACACTTTCCATTATGGGGGAGGTCATATACCTCCTTTGTCCCCTTCACTCAGTGGCACGCATCGACAATCCACTAGGCCACCTACACACCATAGTTTATTTGGAGCGGGGAGTCAAGGACCACCTTTGCATAATATGCTGGTAGGTTTGACATTGTTTTCTTTGTTCGGTGCATTTGGTAACAATGCCTTCTCATCAGTTACATTCCCAACTGGGGGCAACCCCAGTTTTGGACAACCTATTCCTATGCAGGGTATTATTCCTGCACAAGGGGCACACCCAGGAACTTCTTCCACATCAAGGCCTTTGAATTCTTGGTAGGGAGAAGTTCCCTCATGAGGAATTCCAATCTAGGGTAATTTTTTTCAAAATGGAACCCTGGACAAAGCACTATGCCTATCCCCACATGATCGACATGGGGCAACCCTTCCAAAAGTCCTTCGAATGTAATGCATGCCCAACCATCTATGTTCTATTGTGGAAATCAGTCGATGATGTCTCTACACATGCAAAATCCATACACTGGCCATGGCCATGGTTTTTACTAGAATTTGGGCCAACATCCAAACTTTTCCTGGAAACCTGGTGCCAGTCAAACTCCAGGCCCCTTTTTCCCAGGTTATCACCAACAACCCAAACTACCCTTCCTGGCAACTTTGCATTTTCTAGACTTGACAAGGTTTTTGAATGACCCTATCTATCATGATCTGTGTTGGCCTCCTATGCCGATGAAGTTTCCTTTGGACGTCCCAAAGTTTGAAGCCAAGCCTAACGAAGATCTAGGAGATCATGTGACTACCTTCCATATTTGGTGCTCATCTAACTCATTGAAAGATGACTCCATAAAGTTGTGATTGATTCAACATATTCTCATTGGGAGTGCCATGAAATGGTACATTGAGCTCGATTTCTCAAGATACTCTTCCTTCTACGAACTGGCGATGGATTTCCTAAGCCATTTCCAGTTACCCTTGAGATACGACATTGGCACCGAATTGCTGTCCAATTTCTCACAAACAAAAGCGGACCATATCTCTGATCACATATGAGAATGGAGACACCAAAAGAGTTTAATTAAGGTACTAGTCCCACCAACATTCCTTCTCGAGTGTTTCCTTAAGTGATGCAAGAGCATCGCAAGTAGCCAGCCAAGCAAGCATGAAAGCAGAAGACAGCTGGAAAGTGCAACATACATTTTACATGTTTTGGAAATGTTTTTGAAGAATTAATGTAATGGTTAAAGGGAAGTGTACTTTCATATTGTAAATATATCATGAGTGATTCGGTCTCATTTGTAGAATGTAAAAGACATTTATGCATAGTTAATGAAAGTAGGCAGATTTAAATTCCAAATTAGACATTTTTAGGAACAGGAGGGAAAACGACTTTAGACACCCTCATCTTTGTATCATTGTATCAATCAGAATTACATCATTAGAACATTAGCATAGAGAAGAAGAGAGTTGTAGCAAAAGAATTGTAGAGGATAACCCATGTACAAAATCTTGAATTAATATATGAAGCTTTGATTTAGACTCATGGTGTTGTGATGTTTTCTGTGTATACATGTTGAATGGTATGCTTACAGTTTCTTATCTCTTTGTCATGCATTTTTTATTATGCTATGTATGAATGTATGTTTTCATGTTAGATGTCTAAAATTCTGAGAGAGAAAGAGAATGAGTTTCAATTGTTTCTCTTCCTGAGTGAGAGTTCCTACAAGAAGTGTAGTAAAACATCCGCAAGGAGTGCATTGACGAAGATTCAAAGTTTATCTTTGAAAGCTCAGGAGGGATACCGTTGTTCTCATTTCAGTAGAAGTGCAAGACAAGCATAGAAGGCATGCAAGGTGTGCACAGGTTGGTCGAGACCTTAGAACTTATCAACTAAGGTTGAGAGATTGTAGGGTTGCTATCGCTGAAGGTGCACAGAATTGAGAGTTCAAATACGTAGAAGTATTTGAAGGTCTATCGCAAGGAGTGCATGCAGGAGTTCTTTTGGTGACTTGAAGTTGTCAGAGGAAAGCTCAGAAAGGTTAACGAATTTAGAGTGTTCAAAGGGGGAAGTTGAAGACATTTCACAGGATTTGAGTTCCAGTATAAGGATACTGATTCATTTCGAAGAAGCTATCAAGGAAGAAATCGAGCGGTCGAAATTCTCCGAGGAGAACTCCTGAAATCACGAGAACCGTAAGATCCAAAGAAGTTACAAGGTGGATAAGGAGGGACGAATCCATCACTCTAGTAATAGGATTCAACATGGGCTATTGATTTCGATGATTGGACCGTTGGGATCATTTCAGCATTTCGGGGTTCATAAGTCTAAAGTGTGGACAAAACCTTTGACTGATCGAATCCCCGAAACATGAAAATATTTTCGTGTGTAAATACGAAGAGTCACGAGGTCAGGATTTTGAGATTTTAGAATTTAGGATTTCGGAGGTCCTGAGGACGTGTGATCGAGACACAGAGGGGAGGAAAGCCCGAAATCCAAAATCACGGCAGGATATTTTTCGGCATTTCAGGAATTAAGATTTTGGCATTCCCATTGACAAGAATTCGAGCTCTTCATATGAGAACCCCCGAAATTTCGAAATGCAAAATAGTGTTAAGTGGCATTTTGGCAATTTGACATTTCAGGGTTCAACAACCCGAGAGGACAGTGTTCTGGGATCGAGAGTCTTGGACTCTCGGTACCCGAAAGTTTGAAATCATGTGGGTCGTCAGATCAAAGGGAGGCTGGTAGCCACTGATCCCATTAGAGATATTGTTTCATAGTTCAGGGTTTGTGGAGGTTATAGGGTCGGAAGCCTTACATCAGGACTCGCGAAATCGCGAAGTCTGAAACCCTGAAAAGGTGAAAAGTTCTGATAGAAGCCAATCTTTTGCTGAATGTTTCAAGTTTTGACATTTATGTAGTTGTGAAGACAAGAGATTGGGATTCCTTGTTCTAAAAATCCTAAAGTCGCGAAATGCAATACAACTGTGTAGGAGAACGCGACCAAGTATTTCGGGAAAATCGACATTTTGGGTTTCAAAAAGTGGAAAGGTCAAGAACCTCGACAACAGGATTCGTGAAATCATGAAACCCAAAATCCTGAAAAGGAAGAAAAGGAAAGTCCTGATAAGGAAAAAGGGAACAACCATTGTTATTGTGGTCAGGGGAGTTGAGTGGTGCTTTGTGTTGGTTCACACGGGCATACTCATAAGAACCCGTGGAAAAACACTGTTGTTGTGTGCATGTAGGATTCCTAGTGGAGGAACCTAAGAGTCAATCAGACTCAAGAGGGTAGATTTAGAATGATCCTATGTAGACTCTGACCTGAGGGTTGGGGGTCTGCGTCAGTTGTGGTATTAGAGCACAGAAAAGGTTCTTTTTTTTTTCTGTAGCAGAGGAAGGAAGAATATTTCTCAACCATGCTACCGAGAAGAAGAGATAGGCCAATGCCTGATCTAGCAGTTGAAAGGGAAATGAGTGAACTACGTGCTAGGCTTGATGCCATGGAGACAACACAGAGGTGCATAGTCGACACTGGAAATATCAATGAGGCTGACAGTGAAAATGAAGTTCGACATGAAGGAGAAGAAGTTGCAGTCAAAGATGTTGTGGATGAATGCCTATTCAGGGCTGTTGCAAGGATAGGTACCAAGGAAAAAATGAATATTCCCATGTATGAAGGGAACTTGGACGTTGAAGAGCTTCTAGACTAGATTAGAGCTCTGGATAAATATTTTGACTATGAGGATGTCGAGGAAGACAAGAAGGTCAAACATGTTGTAACAAGACTTAAAGGGCATGCAACATTATGGTGGGATGAACTACAGGCTGACAAATGCTGCAAAGGAAAGAAAAAAATCAAGAGTTGGGATAGAATGGTTTCAAATATGAAGGCAAAATTCATACCCGAGGATTATCAAATTACTCTATTTCAGAGAATGTAGAATTTGAGACAGAAGTTAATGACAGTGAAAGAGTACACTAAAGAATTCGACAAACTGAACATCAGAGCAGATCATCAGGAAAGCAATGATGAAAAGGTGGCTAGATACATGAATGGTCTGCGATATGACATTCAGGATGAGATGAGCATGATGACCCTTAGAAATGTAGAAGATTCTTATCAGATGGCTTTGAAAGATGAAGAAAAGTTGAGTTGAAAACAAGGTCAAAGAGGCCGAGGAAAAAGTCAAGCCAGAGGCAAAACAATTGCCCAAGACAGGAATCAAAAAGCTAAAGAAGAGTGGAAGAAACCCCAAACTCAATTTGAGAGAGGTGAAAGATCACAGAGAGGACAGTATGCTGATAGAAATACTTTTCCTCAAACCAGAGGAAGAGGAAGAGGCAGAGGTGGAGAAATAAAATGATTTACCTGTAGAAAAAATGGACACAAATCTTATGAATGTCCAAACAGAAATAAAGAGGGTGGTGAAACTCAGATTGTTGAAGCACAAGGATGGAATTTTGAGGTAGAATATGCTAAGGGTGGAAGATCGTTGATGATGAGTAAAGTTCTCTTGAAGCCAGAGAAGGAGACAGAGAACCCAACCCAAAGGAATAGACTTTTTTGGACTTCTTGCAAGACCAAAGACAGGGTATGCAAAGTCATCGTGGATAGTGGTAGCACAGACAATCTCGTTTCTATAGAGATGGTAGAAAAGATGGAGCTGGAGACTATTGAACATCCAAGCCCATACAGAGTTTTGTGGTTACAAAAATGACATCAGGTAAATGTCACTAAACAATGTTTAGTTGAATTTTAAATAGGGGGATATAAAGATGAAATATTATGTGATGTCATTCCCATGGATGTTTGTCATCTATTGTTGGATAAATAATGGAAATATGATAGAAATGTGATTCATGATGGGAGAAAGAACACATACACCCTGGAGAAGAATGGGAGAACTCACATGTTGTTGCCAATTAAGGGTAAAGAAGTGAAACTAGAGGTCAGAAACACTGTACTTCTCATGAGTGGGAAGGAACTTCTTAAGGAGGTTAAGAAGAAGGAAGACACACAATTCATCATGGTCAGGAAGCCTAGAATTTTTTTAACCAGTACAAGAGTGGATGATTTACTAGAGGAAATCCAAAAGTTGCTGGAAGAGTTTGCTAATATAGTAGTGGACGAACTACCTTGTTCGTTGCCACCAATCAGAAGTATAAGTCATCATATCAATCTTATACCTAGAGCTAGTTTACCAAACAAAGCAGCGTACAAATTGACGCTGCGGGAGAATGAAGAGGTCAAGAGACAAGTCCAGGACTTGATGGACAAGGGGTTGATTCGAGAAAGCTTGAGTCCATGCACTATTCCAATAGTTCTCAACCCAAATAAAGATGGAGGTTGGAGGATGTGCACAGGCTCGAGGGCAGTCAACAAGATTACCATCAGATATAGATTTCCTTTGCCAAGGATGGATGATTTGATGGATTTCTTGAGTGGAGCAATTTTTTTTTTCAAAGATTGATTTGAAAAGCGGATATCATCAAATTTGAATGAGAGAAGGTGATGAATGGAAGACGGCCTTCAAGACAAATGAGGGGCTATATGAATGGCTTGTTATGTCGTTTGGATTAATAAACATGCCCATTACTTTCATGAGATTGATGAATGAATTCTGGAAAGAGTTTATCGGGAAGTTCGTCATCATATATCTTGATGATATATTATTTTTCAGCAAGACAGAAGCAGAGCATTTGAAGCATTTAGCTACAGTGATGAGGAGATTACAGCAAGAGAAGTTGTTGATAAATGTGAAGAAATCGACATTTATGAGGACAAAACTCATTTATTTGGGTTTTGTTATCTCTACAAATGAGTTGAAGATGGATCTAGATAAGGTAGAAGCGATTAAGAATTGGCCATCGCCAAAAAGTGTATTTGAGGTTCGAAGCTTCCATGGATTAGCTAGTCTCTATATGAAATTCATCCGAAATTTCAGTGGGATTAGCGCACCGATGATGGACACGGTGAAGAAAAGACAAAAATATTTTCACTAGACAGAGGAAGCAGAGAAGAGTTTCAACTTGTTGAAGAAAAAGATTACTGAATAGCCAATTCTGGCCAGATTTCAGTAAAACATTTCAGGTCAAGTGTGACACTAGTGGATTTGCAATTAGAGCAGTCTTGAGCCAAGATGACATGCCAGTCACATACTTCAGTGAAAAATTGAATGAAGCAAAGATTAAATATTCAACGTATGACAAGGAATTCTATGCAGTCATACAAGCATTGAAGAAATGGAGACATTATTTGGTTCCTAAAAATTTTGTTTTGTGCAACGATAATCACGCTTTGTAATTCGTGACTCAACAGGAAAAGTTGAACCAAAAGAATGCAAAATGGGTTAAATATATGAAAAAATTTACTTTTATAATTAAACATATTTCTGGAACTGCTAACAAACTTGTTGATGCTTTGAGCAAGAAATGTTTGCTTATGCAGGAGTTCAGAGTCAAAACATTAGGTTTTGATAACCTCAAGGACATGTACAGAGATGACCCAGATTTCACAGAGGCGTATGAGGCATCTGAGAATCCAATTCTCAGGGACATAAGTCAATGGATTGAATATATGATCCAGGATGGATTATTATTTAGAGGCAATCAATTATGTATTCCAAAATGTTCCATGAGGGAGAATTTGTTGAAAGAAAAACATAGTGGAGGATTGGCCAGACATTTCGTTCATGGCAAAACATTCTCAAAATAAAATGGTTCATATTTTTGGCCAGTCATGAGGATCGATGTCAAAATATTTGTGGAAAGATGTAGAATTTGTCAGCACGCAAAGGGAAAAAGGTAGAACATAGGGTGTTATCCATAATTTTGGTCGTCATGATGATGTAATGATGATGAAGAAATCAAGCTCTTCACTAGAACACTTTCCTGAGAAAAGTTACCTTTGTCTGCTTCCAGAAATCATATTTTTAAGGGAGGTTCGTAGGCTACCTATATATTTGCCTGCGATAATTCATGATTCTCACAGGCTGCATTAATATGGGGTGCGAGAGGTTCGCACTGTACCTAACTATCAGGGTGTGAACATCTTCTAAAGGAAGGAAAAAGATAAATTCTCGAACCTTCTAGAAAGGAATCTTCTAGAAGGATGAGTTGGCTTTCGAATGGTTATCTAAGTATTGGTTTTCCTGATATCTTGGGATCATTCCTATCCAAGTAACTAATCTATTCTCTCCTATATATTGAAGGGAATACTCATGGAAAAGGTTAGAAGAAAACTAGCAAGAGTTTGATTGGAGAATTAGTGGAAGATTGTATGAAGGACTGATGCTACAACAGCTAGAGACACCAGCAAGGTTATCAAAAGTGGTTGATTTTCTTCATGCATGAGCAAGTGTGTGTGTCAGAGCTAGGAGCCATTGAAAGGAGGTTTGCAACATCAAGGCTCAGGTTGTAAGTTTCACTTTCAATCAATATAATACAGTAATATGTCCCTTTCCCATAAAGCTAATGTCACTTTATTGTATAAATCCTTGATCATATACATAGATTAATTGTTGAATATATTGAATTGTCTTCACTTCGATTGGTTTGTTTTGTTGTGGTCTGGATGATACAAGAGCATTGGAGCGAAGCTTGGAACAAAAAATACCCAAGGAAGCGATCATAAGGTGTGTACATGATTCTTGCCTCCTAGTCCATTCAACAGTTAAAATCTAGGGAAAGTGTATTATTCTATCTTGTTTTGTTCTAGATCCGGGTGGATCTAGGGAGATCGGTTTGTGTCTGCA
This sequence comes from Picea engelmannii, assembly GCA_009831015.1. Classification (NCBI taxonomy): domain Eukaryota; kingdom Viridiplantae; phylum Streptophyta; class Pinopsida; order Pinales; family Pinaceae; genus Picea; species Picea engelmannii. Next base: position 772,101 of record ML786058.1, on the reverse strand, counting down.
CTCACAGATTTATCCTGAAACAAAATTGGTGACCATACTGGGGAACATTCCCTTTTTCTTTATAGTTTTTAAGTTTTTTTGTGGCCATTTTCTCTAGTTTCATTTTTCTCTTGTCTTGTCAGTCTCTGAGTCTTCAGGATATCCTGATAGACTTACTGGGTTCATAAGCTTGTTTGAATTTTACTCCATTTTCCAAATTTTTGTCATGTTCATAAGTTCTTGCACTGTGTTTAACTGCATCCTGCGAGAACTGGTCAGGTTCACACCCTGCACATAAGGTCTAGTGTGAACACCTCGCACCTTGCTATAAGGTTGCTTGCGAGAATCATAGATTCTCGCACTGTGTTACACTGCTTGCCTGCGAGCAAGATTTTTGAAAATTTTGAATTTGAGTTTTGACTGCTCAAATCAGTTGATTCACCTCTGATGGGCTTATTGGGTCCTTGATTAATACAGCTCTTTCTTTAGTTTGCATGCTTGAACTATTTTAGGGTTTCAAGGTTTTTTCTTGTCTTTGTAGCTTGGCTTTCATTTCTTAGCTCTTATTGGAAATTTCATTCTCTCTGACTTCTGGAGTGGAGTGTGTCTGATTGGCTGAGAACCAGTGATTGGTTGAGAGTTAAGTGTTTGGTTTTCTCATTTTCTTGTTGGTTCGAAAGAACATTTTCATTTGCATTGAGAAGACTCATTGGTTTGCTTTTTGTTTTTACTTTCATTGAAAGAGTTGATTGGGTTGTTATTGCTTGGTTCTTTATGATTTGGTTTTATGCTTTCTCATTGATATAGTGAGAATTCTTTTTGGAAAGTGAACAATAATCTTTTCTTTCAAAAACTTTGTTTTTCTTTTTTAGAAAACATTGAAAAAAATCAAATTTTAGAGTTTCTTGAAGTATTTGAAAAAGACGCATAGAGATTGGCCTTTGATCAATGATTGTTTGCATTGACATTTGAAAGGAAATTGTGCATTGCAGGTAGTATTGAGTTGATTTGGAAAATTTTCTCTCGCTCCCATAAATAGGATTCATGGAATGAAAAGAGTCATATTTCATTATTGTCCTTGCATTATTTGGGTTAGAGTCATACAACATGAGTTTCACTTCCGCTACCTTTGAGTAAACAACAGCTCCTAAAAACATTGTGTAATTTTAAAATTTATCTAGTAACTCTTTTCTAGGGCTCTTATACACCAACATTTAGCTAGGCTAGTGCTTTGGAGTAGGAAGAGAGATACACTCTCCAAAAGCTCAAAACACAGAATAGCATCTTGAGTTAGGGAGTGTTAAATTCCATTTGCATCATATTGTTCTAGGAAGCCCTTCTAACACAAGGGTCAAGCACTAGGTCGCATTGGTGTTGGTAGAGTTACTAACCCTGCTTTGTTGACATCGGTGTAGAGATTGCACGTATTATGGGGATCACTCCAAGGTATACCCACAATTATGAGTGGAAGCCTTTTGAGTTGATTTCGAGCTAGATACCATGCCCTTGCGTGTGGATCGGACTGACGACTGTTCCCCCAGGATTTACTATTGTTGGTGGTGACCTTAGTTTCCTATCTCTCTAGGTTCTTACCCAAGGTGACTGTGGAGGGGAAAGTCTTCACGGTACTTGGAATTGACGTTGATCAAACTCACTCGAGCTCCTTGGAGGGTATACCCACGATTATGTGTGGGATCTTGCACCAGGGTGTAAGTCTGTTAAGCAGGTCGTCAACGTAACTTTTCCACCTTAGCCCCGCCCCTTCTCGTCTTGTTGTTGCGACGTTGGATTTCATCACCAACTAGTGGCTTCGATATTAGAAGGTATTGTTTGCTTGGTGATTGCCTCCTAGATTTTTCTTTACTAGTGTGTGTTGTTTGTTTCTCGAAGTTGACCATAGGATTTTCTTCGTGGATCTTGTCATTCATTTATAATTTCTGCCCCAGGACGTTCACGTAGAATGCAAGGTTTATCTCCAGAACATCCGGATGTTTCACAACCCTTGACTACGACGACACCTGAGGGTACCCCTAAAGGTTCCCCTCATCAGAGTGAAGTCCAAGACGTTTCTACACCACCTCCACGGGTAGAACACACTGATTCTCTAGAAGATTTTTGAATTACCAATACTAGAGAGGACTATCGCATTCGTCGTGGTGAACGACCTTTTGTGCGATTAAATCCTCCTAAAGAAGACATTGTTACATCTTCTGAATCGACCGTTGGGCCTTCTCACGGTGTAGTAGGCCAAGATCCTTTTTGGTCGGGTGATTTTCGACGTGTCCTTTTTGGTACTGAGTCACCTACAGTCTACGAAATCAACCCTCCTGTGTCTTCTGAGCCAGAAACTACCCTAGAGACTACTACTTATCACTTTTTTCTTCCTCCTGAAATGGCCCATCTCGTGAATACTACGAGTGTCCAAACCGAAATTCCTGCAACTACTCTTGCTCCTATCAATACCCAGTGAATCCCTGAGGTCAACCCGAATTTACCCCCTAGTTACCATGCATTGAATGCTTTGTTGAATGCTTCCAATCCAACACCTTTGCAAACCCCAGCCGGTTCTCCAGGTGGTCCTCCTTTTCCTTGGCATCCTATTCCTGGTTTTATTCTGACACTCCCTCAGTTTCCTTCTGGTAATCCCAATCCTACTGACACTATCCCGACTGTTGCACCAAACTTGCAGATTCCTGTTGGTGGTCAGGGTGGTACGGTTCCTTTTCCTTTTCTCGGATAAAACACAGTTACTACGCAACCTACAGTTGGTACACAACTTCTGGGGGGAACTATACCTACGGTTGGGGGACCAACCTCACCTTTTGGACAAAATATACCTCCTGAATTGGCCCAGTATTGGAATCAGCTTCTACAAAACCTTCCTCAAAATGCTGGGGGGTAGCAAACTGTCCCTACTTTTGGCCAACTGTATCCAGGTATAACTAATCCTATTTGGGGTATGGGTCAAACTACTCAACCTTAAGTCCCTACTCAAACTCAAGGTTACAATCCTTGGGGTTACTATCCTATTCGGCCACCACCGAATCAACCAGGGTCTTCCCTCTACGGACAATCTGCTTACGGTCCTACTAGTTTGCCAACAGGGCTTCCACCCCAAATCCATCAGTACCTGCAAGTAAATCGACAGTTACCTTTTCTTGCTACCTTGGATTTGCCAGATTTGTCTAGGATTCTAAATGATCCTATTCGTCACTCTCCCCAATGGCCTGCTATTCCTGCTAAGCTTCCGTTGGATATTCTAAAATTCAATGGCAAGGCGGGAGAGGACCCAAATAATCATGTCATGAATTTTCATTTATGGTGTTCGTCCAACTCACTGATGGATGACTCCATTCGTCTACATCTTTTTCAACGAACCCTTACCAGTTCGGCTGCGAAGTGGTATATTGAATTGCCACAAGGTTTATTTTCTGATTTCAACACCCTAGCTATGGCTTTTCTGACACATTACCAGTTACCGATCCGTTACGATACTAGGACTGAGATTTTGAATTCTTTAAAACAAACTAAAGGCACTCATATATCGGATCATATTCATGAGTGGCGAAGGAGATGACATCTCATTAAAATTGAACTCCCTGATCAGTAATTGGCCGAATGGTTTACAAAATCATTCGTGAATGAAATTGGTAAAGACATTGCTATGGGTGGTGTTGTTACAAAGGAGCAGGCTATAAGTTGCGCTCAGTATCTTGATCTCGTTTATTCGCAAACGGGAACACTTTATGATTTACTACCTAAACTACCTCGTCCTGGTACTTCCAGCACTTCAACTACTCCAACTGCCTCGCATGCAGTTGATGGTGTGATTGGTACTGCTCATACCCACTCACATTCTATTTCCACTGCAACCCCTAAATCTAATTCTTCTAATGTTCAAAATTCTCCGTCTCCTACCCCTTCCATCGGTAAAACTTCTGAAGTGAACATTGTTCAGTCTACGCCAACCGGTAAAAATAAATCAAAGAAAGGAAGAGGCAAGAATAAGGAGAGTAAAAATAATAATCAAACTAAGAAAACTAAAACCCATCCTGTTGAAGACCGGGATAAGCGAAAACCACACTACCCTTTCCTTATCTATGGTGATGATCACTACACGAAGGATTGTCCGAGACGTGCCGAGGTAACTAAGTTCCTTCAAGGAACGCCGAAACCATCTATGCCGGTAGTCTTGTCTCAACCCTTCCCATCTCAACAACAGGCTTCGTTAGTCATCCATGACCAACCATCTACTTCTACAACTTCATATGTTTTGATGTGTACCGATGATTCTATGAAAGATAACGTTGCACTTACCACTAGAGCCAAAGACTATACTCCAACTAAGGAGAAGGTTGACGATTTACCTCCTACTTTGGTACAACCCTCTCCACTGAATCCACCTACGAACGGTCCTCTTCATCTCGAACGACCGAGCCTTGATATAGTTATATGACCACCCTTGAAAGGTGTCGTTAAGAAATCGGCCTTTAATCCTCATGCTCGTGCAGCCCAAAACTATAGCATTGTCGAAGATCTAGCCCAAGCACCTTTAGTGATGTCGGCCCTTGAAGTCCTTCAGTCTTGTCCTGCACAACGAAGGGCTCTGTTGAAATCTATAGGTGGAATTGATCCAACATATACGAATTTGATAGTCTTTGACTTGGAAGACCATATTCGAAGGTTACCCCCACAGCTTTCATTTCAGATACAAGTTGTCGTCGCCGAAAAGAACATTTTTCGAACTGTTATTGATGAGGGTGCCTCTACGTGTGTCATGTCTTTTGCTTGTTGGAAAGCTATTGGCTCTCCTCCTTTAAATCAATCACAAAATACTTTGAAACCTTCAATGGCTCTGGTTTTAAGACTTATGGTGTTCTTCCATCATTGCTTGTTACCCTAGAAGGTAAGACAGTCCAAGTTGAAGTGGAAGTTTTTGATGCTCCCCTAGATTATAATCTTCTTCTTGGCTGTAGCTGGATCAATTCTATGCGCGTTATTGTGTCAACACTTTTCCGTGTCGTACAATTTCCTCACCAGGGAAAATTTGTTACAGTTGATCAACTTGCCTTCTTTAATGCTGATACTTTCACTAGCAACGTGCCGTTTATAGCTAAAACCCCACCGGGTTATGAGAATGTTGGTGTTGATCTTTTAAAAGACTCTTCGTTAATGGGTACTTTCCCCATACCTCCACCACCCAATATTCCACGCCCGTCAGTTGCTTCTATTAATATGATCTCTGTTGTACCTCATGATCTTCCAGTGTCTTTTGACCCTTGGATAGTCCCTGATCTAGGAGATCATACTCATTTCGGTGACATCATGTCGTTAAGTCCGGTTGAGTTTTCTTATCAAGCCATTCAATTGGAAACCCTTTATACACCTTCTCTTAACGAGTTGTCTCCTGATCCTTTCCATTTCATCTTTCCCACTGATGAGATGATCATGTCCTTCATGGAAGACACCCCTTGGGACAATGGGCATCATCGTTCCATACCGTTTTTGGAACAACACACTCTCGAGAACTGCCAACGGATTTCGACTCCGTTGACTATTGTTGTCATATCAACTATTCCCGGATCTACACATGATGTGTTTGCCGAAGGTAACCTCAGTAATATTTCTCCCACGATACCCATTGATATATCGGTTAAACCTGGGATAGTTGAAAATGTTCACATTGGAGCTTCGTGTTCTCCAGAGTAAATTGTCACCTATACATCTCTGTTTAAAGAATTTCGTGACATCTTTGCCTGGAGCTATGAAGATATGCCAGGTATCGACCTTGCCATTGTTGTGCATGAGATAAAGACATACCCCAGAGATAAACTAGGCTGGCAGCGCCTTCGTCTGGTCCATCCACATAAAGCAGCCGCTATCAAACTCGAGGTTGAAAAACTTCTCAAAGCCAGTTTTATTTATCCCATGGCTCTTTCTAGTATTTGTCTCTTATTCGATTTACTACAAGGTCATTCCATGTGTCGTCTTTGAGTCAATGTTGTCGAATCATTGGTCGTGTCATTCATATGTTCAAGAGAAGTCCACTTGAAACCTATATTGAGTCGGCCATCTGCAATTATCCATTCTCTCTGTGTCAACCTTCCCTATGTCCAGTCTAATTTGCAAAATTCTCTGTTTCACCTTCAAACTCTGTTACTCATTTCATGTCATTGATGGGGGATACATCAAGGCCCTCCTGTGATGAGTTTTGTTCCATCAACTTTAGCTCATTATTCAGAATCAAGACTTAGAAATTATTTAGTACCTTGGAGCTTGCATGCCTCAATGGCAAGTTTCCTCGCTTTCGATAGTGGGTTTACATCATTGACCCCTGATCGAGAGATTTCGTTGGATGTTCAAAATCAACTCATTTATTCACAGTCGATAGATTGTACTATAGTACCTTGGGATTCATTGACATCAATGGCGATTTCCCTCGCACTTGTTAACGGTTACATCAATGACCGGTAATCAAGTGGTTTCTGCCATCTTCGACTTCAACACATGTAATCACATGGTTAGATTTGTACTTTGGGTGAAGAGATTGAGGACCCTGGATATTATCTTTGTGATCCAGGTTGCGATGGACTATGTATAATTTGCGACACATAGATCCACTGTGTATGTTTCATGGCTATGTCGTCTTGATTGAAAATTTGTCGCATAGATCCACAGTGTATTCAGGTGGCTATGCTATATTGTGACAGCATGGATCCACAGTGTATGATTGGTGGCCATGACCTTTGTTTATGATGTCATCAGTCTATGATCTGAGTATGGGAATACCTACCTTAGAAATTGGTATACATGATATTTTGTCGATGCTTGGATGTTTGCAGGTTTCCGATTAGATGTGCTCTTGGTTCTTGACACACACATGCAACTTACAAAGTCTATTGATTGTCACTGGCTCCAATATCATACTTTGGGGGGAATTTTGTTATCCATAATTTTGGTCGTCATGATGATGTAATGATGATGGAGAAATCAGGCTCTTCACTAGAACACTTTCCTGATAAAAGTTACCTTTGCTACTTCCAGAAATCATATTTTTAAGGGAGGTTCGCAGGCTACCTATATATTTGCCTATGAGAATGCATGATTCTCGCAGGCTTCATTAAGTTGGGGTGCAAGAGGTTCGCACTGTACCTAACTATCAGGGTGCAAACATCTTCTAAAGGAAGGAAAAAGATAAATTCTCGAACCTTCTAGAAAGGAATCTTCTAGAAGGATGAGTTGGCTTTCGAATGGTTATCTAAGTATTGGTTTTTCTGATATCTTGGGATCATTCCCATCCAAGTAAATAATCTATTATCTCCTATATATTGAAGGGAATACTCATGGAAAAGGTTAGAAGCAAACTAGAAAGAGTTTGATTGGAGAATTAGTGGAAGATTGTATGAAGGATTGATGCTACAACAGCTAGAGACACCAGCAACGTTATCAAAAGTGGTTGATTTTCTTCATGCATGAGAAACTGTGTGTGTCAAAGCTAGGAGCCATCAAAATGAGGTTTGCAACATCAAGGCTCAGGTTGTAAGTTTCACTTTCAATCAATATAATATAGTAATATGTCCCTTTCCCATAAAGCTAATGTCACTTTATTGTATAACTCCTTGATCATATACATAGATTAATTGTTGAATATATTGAATTGTCTTCACTTCGATTGGTTTGTTTTGTTGTGGTCTGGACGATACAAGAGCATTGGAGCAAAGCTTGGAACAACAAAGACCCAAGGAAGCGATCATAAGGTGTGTACATGATTCTTGCCTCCTAGTCCATTCAACAGTTAAAATCTAGGGAAAGTGTATTACTCTGTCTTGTTTTGTTCTAGATCTGGGTGGATCTAGGGAGATCAGTTTGTGTCCACACTCACAGACTTATCCTGAAACACAGGGTTATACCAGCGATTACCCATACCTGAGAGGTCGTGGGATGAAGTAAGCATGGATTTTATATTGGGGTTTCCAAGAATGAAAAGAGGATTTGATTCAATCTTTGTGGTGGTAGACAGATTTTCAAAGATGGCACATTTTATAACATGTTAGAAAACCAGTGACACAACTCATATTGCGAACCTTATTTTCAAGGAAGTTGTCAGACATCATGGCTTGCCAAGTAGTATTGTTTCAGATCGAGACACCAAGTTCGTGGGACATTTCTGGAGGACTTTATGGAAGAAGCTAGGGAAATTTTTTTCATTTAGCTCATATTATAATCCTCAGATGGATGGGAAAACAAAAGTTGTAAACAGAAGCTTGGGAGATTTGCTAAGGATCCTAGTGATTGAACACCAGAGTCAGTGGGATCACATTCTACCACAGGTAGAATTTGCTTACAATGATTCACTCAACAGAAGCACAGGGCAAAGTCCATTCAAAAATTGTGTATGGGATGCATCCATGGGGAGTTTTTGAATTGAAGGATTCATAACAAAATGAATTCAGAAGTGCTAGTGCAAAGGATTTTGCAGAAGCAATGAAGGAGCTTCACAGCCAAGTCAAGGAGCGATTGCAGAGTTCGAATCAAGAATACAAGTGAAACGAAGATCAACACAGGTGAGAACTTAAGCTTGAAGTTGGTGATATGATTCTTGCACATATGAGGAAAGAAAGGTTCCCAAGGGGAACATATAACAAACTAAAAATGAAGAATATTGGACCATGCAAGATCGTAAAGAAATTTGGGGCAAACACATATGAGATTGAATTACCCGATGGGATCGGAATTTCACCAATACTGAACATCTCAGATTTGTAACTTTATAGAGCTGAAGAATCAGGGGTAGACAATGAATAGACATAGGTTCAGTGGACTAAACAAATGAGTGTAGATGAAAAGCCACAGATGGAAAGTATACTTGACAAGAGAACCAACAAGAGGACCATTAGAAAAAAATATTTTGAATACTTGGTCAAATGGAAGGGACATCTAGTTGAAGATGCTAGTTGGGAAGATGAAGCATGGATAGACCATGAAAGAGCTCATGAACAGGAGTTCATGAAATTTTTTAAGAAAGGGAGTATGATGCAGGAGCATCACAAGCAGCCAGCCAAGCAAGCATGAAGGCAGAAGACAGCTGGAAAGTGCAACATAGATTTTACATGTTTTGGAAATGTTTTTGCAGCATTAATGTAATGGTTAAATTGAAGCGTACTTGTGTATTGTAAACATATCATGAGTGATTCTCTCTCATCTATAGAATGTAAAAGTCATTTATGCATAGTTAATGAAAGTAGGTAGATTTAAATTCTAGATTAGACAGTTTTAGGAATAGGAGGGAAAACAACTTTAGACACCCTCATATTTGTATCATTGTATCAATCAAAATTAGATAATTAGAAGGTTAGCATAGAGAATAAGAGAGTTGTAGAAGAATAATTGTAGAGGAGAACCCATGTACAGAAGCTTGAATTAATATATGAAGATTTGATTCAGACTCATGGTGTTGTGATGTTTTCTGTGTATACATGTTGAATGGTCTACTTATAGTTTCTTACTCTCTCTGTCATGAATTTGTTATTATGTTGTGTGTGAATTTATGTTTTTATGTTAGATGTTTAAAATTCTGAGAGAGAGAGAATGAGTTTCAATTGTTTCTCTTCCTGAGTGAGAGTTCCTGCAAGAAGCGCAGTAAAACGTCCGCAAGTAGTGCGTTGACAAAGGTTCAGAGTTTATCTCTGAAAGCTCAGGAGGGATACCATTTTTCTCATTTCAGTATAAGTGCAACACAAGCACAGAATCCATGCAAGGTGTGTGCAGGCTGGTCAAGACCTTAGAACTTATCATCTAAGGTTGAGAGATTGTAGGGTTGCTGTTGCAGAAGGTGCACATAACCGAGAGTTCAAATACGTAGAAGTATTTGAAGGTATGCCGCAAGGAGTGCGTGTAGGAGTTATTTTGGTGACTTGAATTTGTCAGAGGAAACCTTAGAAGAGTTAATTCCTTTGGAGTGTTCAAAGGGGGAAGTCGAAGCCATTTTGCAAGATTTGAGTTCCAGTATAACGATACTGATTCATTTCGAAGAAGTTGTCAAGGAAGAAATCGAGCGGTCGGAATTCACCAAGGAGAACTCTCGAAATCATGAGAACCATAATATCTAGAGAAGTTACAAGGTGGATAAGGAGGGATGAATCCATCACTTTGGTAACAAGAGTCAACAGGGGCCGTTGATTTCGATCAATGGACCGTCGGGATCATTTCAGCATTTCAGGGTTCATAAGTTCAAAGTGTTGATGAAACCTTTGGTTGATCAAATCCACAAAATGAAAAGAGAGTTTCATGTGTAAAGACGAAGAGTGATGAGGTCAGAATTTTGGGAATTCAGAATTTGGGATTTTCGAGGTCTTGAGGACGTGTGATTGGGACACAGGGGGGAGGAAAGCTCGAAATCCAAAATTGTGACAGGATATTTTTTGGCATTTTGGGAATCAGGATTTTAGCATTCCCGTTGACAAGAATTCAATATCTTCACATGAGAACCCCTGAAATTGTGAAACACGAAATAGTGTGAAGTGGCATTTTGGCAATTCGACATTTCGGGGTTCAGGAACCCGAGAGGATAGTCTTTTGGGATCGAGAGTATTGGACTCCCGGTACCCAAAAGTATGAAATCACATGGGCCATTGGATTGAAGGGAGGCTGGTAGCCACTGATCCCGTTGGATATATTTTTTTGGAGTTCGGGGTTTGTGGAGGTTAGAGGGTCGAAAGCCTTACATCAGGACTCACAAAATTGTGAAGTCCGAAACCCCAAAAAGGTGAAAAGTTCTAATAGAAACCAGTCTTATGCTAAATGTTTCGGGTTTCGGCATTTTGGCACTTGTGAAGAAAAGAGGTCGGGATTCCTTGTTCTGGAACTCCCGAAGTCATGAAATGCGATACAATTGTGTAGGAGGACGTGGCCAAGTATTTTGGGAAAATCAACATTTCAGGTTTCGGAAAGTGGATAGGTCGAGAACCTCGACAATAGGATTCATGAAATCGTGAAACCTTAAATACCGAAAAGGAAGAAAATGAAAGTCCTAATAAGGAAAAAGGGCTTGATCATTGTTATTGTGGTCAGGGGAGTTGAGTGGTGCTTTCTGTTGGTTCACACGGGCATACTCATAAGGACCTGTGGAAAAACACTGTTGTTGTGTGCATGTAGGATTCCTTGTGGAGGAACATAAGAGTCAATCAGAATCAAGAGGGTATATTTAGAATGATCCTGTGTGGACTCCGACCTGAGGGTTGGGGGTCTGCATCATTAAGTCTTTGGTCCCATAGTTTTCCAAATATGTTGCGATGTCGGGAATATTTTCTGAAGAAGACGCCATCATGAGAGCGAAAAAACTTGAGCTAATCTATTCTCAGTCCGGTTTATTGTATGAAATCTTGCCAGATGCGCCATGCTAAATACTTGATAACACCAGATAGAGAGCTAGACCACATGCCGATGGTATTGTTGGTTCAGCACAAACAAAGCTCGTTGAGCAATTGACGAAGCAGTTGCAGAAGTTTTCTATACAACACACAATGGCTAGACAAACTACTGCTTTGGCTGTTCCCCCTACCAAAATGTCATATGTACACATAGTGCAATCGACTAATCAAAAGGTCACCCAATAGCCTGAAGGAAAGAAAAAACAACGAAACAAGGGTAAGGGGGATAAAAAACCTACCGATAATGTTGGCGGGGACAACACTGAGAAACAGAAGGCGAGGTATCCATGCAACTCGTGCGCGGAATACCACCCGACCCATCTATGTCCTCAGATTCTAGAAGACCAAAAATTTGTGATGCAGCAACAACCTACTGTGTTAACCAATCCATTTCAACATGGGAAAAATCTAACACAAGCCTCTATAAGCATGGAAGGGGATAGCCAAGGACCCTCTCCTTCTTCAAACAACCTCGCATCCACAAATGTTTATATGGTGAAGGGTGATTCTTTTATATTGACTAGAGCACATGAATATAGTCAAACAAGCACTTTCGAGAAGGGAAAAGAACCTAAACTCCCATCTCTTACTCTATAGATTAAGAAGACATTGGGTGAAACAATGACATGCATCCCAAAAGGCACGTTCAAAAAAGCTCCCCACAACCAAAATGCAAGGGTTGCCCAGAACTATTTTGTGGTGGAAGATTTATCACAAACCCCTTGTGCAATGTCCACTTTGGAGGTCCTCCAAAGCTGCCCTTCCCAGAGGAAATCCTTGTTAACGACTTTAGGATCTACCAAGACTTGTAATCCAGGTACAATCATGTTGGATACAACTGACCTAAAACCTCGTCTTCCTTACCATGTATTATTTCAGATAGTAGTGGCTTATCCCACAAAAATTTTACTTTGAATATCTTTCGCATGGTGGTTGATGAGGGTGCCTCGACATGTGTTATGTCATTGGAATGTTGGAAGGCCATTGGCTAGCCTATTTTTTCTCCATCACCCACTCTCCTCACTGCTTTTGACGATCGTTTGTTCTGACCACATGGTATCATTCCCTCTTACCTCGTGCAGTTAGGGGGGAAGACCATGTGTGTCGAGGTAGAAGTAGTCGATGCACCCCTCGACTATAACCTCTTGTTAGGGAGGATTTGGACTTATGCCATGCAAGCTGTGGTTGCTACAGTTTTTCGGGTCTTGTTGTTTCCACACGAGGGTCGGATTGTGACCATAGATCAATTGTCTTTCTCTAGACTAGACAATTCATTAGGGGCATCCATGGTCCCGATGATTGATAATCCTCAACCAGACGTAGTCAATGTAGGGGTTGGTTTGTGCCCATCTTTGATGGGTACCTTCAATTACCCACCCCCTCAAGGTGATGCCAAGTTTATATCTGACCACCATAAGGTTGATATTTTCCATGTTTCATCATTTCGCACGACTTACTTCATCGATCCATGGATACTTCCTCCCCCATCAGCCATGATGGAGGGGATAGGGCATCTGGGCATGTCCATGCCCTTGTCCACAGTCGAAGTAGAGTACTCTTTAGTCCAGAAAGCTTCAGCCAACCCAGATCCAACTCCTGCATAAGAGTTTGATCCACTTCTAGAGCCTATTTGGGCTCAAGGTTCTCTCGCTAACACCAATTCGTTAGATTTAGTATTTCCCTTTGACGAAGCAGTTATTGATACAATGACTAGTCCAGAAAAATCCTGGTATGATCTTTATCATAGATCATACTTCCTCCCAGATTTAAGCATAATCGAAGTAGGGGAATTCACTTTGACTATGACTAGAGATAGGTCTTGTCCTATCAATCCTTCTGCTACTCATGTTGTTTATGTCAAGGGTAATATGGCAAGTATCATTGAAACGATACCTATAAATATCTCTAGAACCCCTGGTGTCATAGACAATGTTTTCATCAGAGCATACTACTCCCCCGAGGAGATACCCAACATCGACCCACAAAGTGTCGATCATGAGCTAATTTTCTTGATTTTCAATCTTGCTTTGAGATCCAAAAATAACATTTGGCGAGATTGCATTTATGCTTTTTGATCTCATTCGGATTAACTAAGAAAAGTAACCTCTACAGGTATTATTTTAAGCCCTTTTCAGACCCTCTAAACATGAAAAGATTTTCGAGTGATCTGATGGCCTTTCACACTCATTAAACTAAAATTTGAAGTCACATCTGTCTGGTGGTAGTTTACCCCTTTTTCGGTCCAGACGGTCAACTGTACGAACAAAGGTATACTCTATGGAACTTCAATTCTCTAGAAGAGTACTCTTAGGTATCATTTTAACCCCCACAGATTCCATAGTTAAGCTCTTTTCAGACTCCCTAAAATTGAAAAGATCGTCAAGTGACCTTATTCTTTCACACTTGTTAAACTAGTCTAGAAGAACATTCCTGACGGAGTCCATAGTTAAGATTTTTTCAGACTCCTTAAAAATGAAAAAATGGTCGAGTGATCTTGTCTTTCTCACACTTGTTAAAATGGTTTCGAATAGATGTCTTGTCGGTGCTAGTTTACCCCTTTTTCGAACCGACTAGACAATCTTCAAAAAAGGTACCCCAGTGGAGTCTCCTTTTATGTTTTTTCAGATTCTATAAATATGAAAAACCACCGAGCTTACCTTCTCTGAGCTCGTTAAACTTACATCGAAGGAAGTTCCCATTGTGTGTCTTATTAATCGCATTTGCATACCCGCGTCTTTGGCCTAATGCCGGCTCCATGTTTCTCTCAACTGAACCATCTGAAGCATGCCTTATATGCAAGCCCTATAGCATTTTACCTCTGCGTCTTGACACCTTTGGCCCCTAGAGGATTTTTCCCGAGTGTCCTTTTCTTGCATATGTCTCTTTTCCCTAAACATCCCTATGTTCTGTGTGCTTGGAACTAGTATGTTTGTGACACTCGATTCTCCTTTGTAACATAACATTCTTTTATTCTTTTTCCAAAATTATTGAAAAAGACAAAAAAATCAAATATACCCCAAAAAGAGGAAGGGAAAAGTATTTTCTTTATTGGAAGCATAATGAGTCTCCCTTGGATAAAGAACATCTATCCATTTGTTCGTCAAACTATGGGATGTAATACGACCTTAGGAAGCTGTTCTCACTACATAGAGTTATGTCCTCCTTCGTTTGGTTATTCTTCCAAACATATGGAGAGTTTATGTTGCCTCCTACTTCATAAACTTATGATTAATGCCATGCTGCCTAAGTCTCATCATTTGTTGTGTTGTTTTCCAAGGGAAGTTTCTACCAAGCCTGAGTTGGACCCTCTGCAATTTGTCTCTTGCCCTCATACCTGACCATCCTGAATGTCCAATCAAGTCCTTGTTCGAAATCAATGAAGCCTTCAGTATGATCATCAAGATTATCTAGTCCATGACCAACGAGACGTCGAAGACCTCTGGGTAGTGAAGTTGTACACTCATATTACACTCCTACCTTTAGTTTTGAATATTTTGAAGTTGTTTCTCGAGCTTTGAAGATCTCATCTCCAACCATTAGGCTGTATCAGCTTCTAGAAGATGGATAATCTATATGTATATATTTTTGATTTCGAGATGTAGCTCCGTTGTGCATTGTTCGTGGCTACACTTTATATAGTTATTTGACATGGATCTACAGTGTATTTGATTGGTAGCCATGATTCTATTTTATCCCAAGCATGGGTATGCCCACCTCAGTGAGACATTTGTTATTTTGCACATGACGCCTCTAGATTCTTGGTCCCCGGGCTCACTTGTTTGGCACATTAGTAAATATTGGTAATGTATTTTGGCCATCAGATGATCTTTTGACCTCACACATTAGGGGGCATCTGTTATAACCCTAATTTTCACCATACATGCTTACCTAGCATTAGGCCATCTCAGATCCCTTCTTTTCCAAAGAACTGCTAAACAACTCTTCAAAAAACCTCTTTTATAAGGGCACACGTGCCTTACTCTATTACTGCACATGTGTACATGCTAGGTGACCTAAAACAACCCGCGTGTACCTACAAAAGCACAAAGAAAAGGAAAGTTGCTGATGAAACAAACAGCTTTGGGTGAGTTAACTGAAACTCCCAGCCATGCATGGCTGAGGGTTCATCCAAATACCTAGCTTCTTCTAGCCTATAAAAGAAGGGTTAGGGGTTCCATTTGGAGGAGCAGAACAAGAGTAAAGAGACTCTACCCAATTTCACATTCCCATTGTCCCAACCCTTTAGCCATCCTTCTGCAAAGAGAGATACAAATCAAAGAAGTTGGAGGAAATTTGAAGAGGAGCCTAGGATCAAGTTCGCAGAGCAGTGGCCGATCTCGACATTGTAAGTTGATTCATTAAAGTTAATAATAAAGAAATTTTTTTCCCATCCCACTATATGAGTTCTTCATATTTTAGCGAATATATGTTTGAATCTCTAACCTATTAATCTATAGAACAAATGCATGTAGAGTTTTTTGCTTGTTTTGTACGCAGGTCAGTCTTGAGAGGATAGTTTCCAACAAGTGATCAAGCGTGAAGAAGGATCGACATTGAACATCTGGAACAAGGTATGTTTGCTTAACCGTGCATTTTCCTAAAAGAAATGGTGATTAGGTCTGGGACAAAGGTAGAAAGTAGGATTCTTTCGGTCTTATCTGCATGCATAATATAACCCTAAATGCTAGTCCATAAGGGGATTTCCCACCACAAAAATATGCTATGGATATTTTTTTTATTGCACCATCAGAAATGGTCATAGGTTTTTAAACAAAATGGTTTTGTTGCAATTTGATCGATTTAAGAAATGGTATTGGGCATACTTTGTTGCCTCCTTGTATTGGATTGATAGCTCAACATCGTTGATATTTAGATTCAAATTATTAGACCTGTACAATCACAAAATGCTCTTGCATTTTTTTGAATGGTCTGTGTATGCCACAACGTTGAATAAGTTGAAATGGTAATTGTTTCTACTATGTGTTTAAATGGCAGGTCAGAATTTTTGCAAATTAAAATATTGATGATTGTGTTTGACTATCCACTATGTATATTTGATAAATATCATGCATCGTAGTAGAGATAGGAATAGGTTCTATGATAGTATGGTCTCATTACAATTTAGTTATTAAATGAAATTGTGGGATGAAATCAAGAATGCTTTTGTTTCTGTGTTTGATTAGGGAAATAATTCATGGACAATGGTTGATGTTTTGATGTTGAACAGAGTGGAAATAAGTGACTATGTGTTCATTTCAGAATTGTTTTAAAACATTAAGTGGAAAACTAAGAAGAAATAGAACTCTTCTACAAGTTGTTGTGGAAGGAATATTGTCTTGTTTTAATGACAATCTGTTAATGATTTAATTGCGAACAGTGAGAAAGTTAATACACACAATTGATTGAATTATACACAATAGTTGTTTAATTGAGCACAATGATTATTTGGTTGGTGTTGGACCTTTTGAGTTTGATATAGGATGGTTTTATGGATTACTTAATTAATTTTATGAACAATATCCACTCTCTTTCCCTACGATTATTTCACTTTTCGCTAATTACAATCCCCTCACCTTCCCATATCCATTTTTCACTCCCTGTTCATAAAATTTAATTACGGTTAAGAGAATTTTGTATTGTAACAATTTGAAATCATAGTTTGTTGGATGGATTACAGTGACATATTCCTTGGTTTAAATTACAGTTGACTGTGTGTTTTCGGTGAGCATTAACCATGATTCTTTCCCCCCTTTTTTTAACATTTTTCGCTCAATAAAACCCCTCACATATCCCAAAACTTTCTATTCACCCCTTTCTCATTGAAAACAGTTAAGCAATTTGTATGGATTGGATTGCATGAGTCTGATATGTTCCTAAGCCAATATTTATTTCATATTTATAAGGATTTGTCATGTATGGTTGTTAAAAGAACTATTTTATAATCAATCATGCATGCAGGAATGAGATTTTTCAGCGGAGGTAGCCATGGAAGAGGTAACCGAGGAAGAGGTAATTGGAACAGGGGCCCTAGAAGGCCTAGATTCTCTATTCACTTTGATATTGGCTCACAAGAGTTAGGTCAACTATTTCAGGCTAGATTTTTCAATTGGATTGGGCAAGGAGTGGTCCAAACTAGGTCTAAAAGGCCTCCCTTCGACTATCTACAAGCCCCTAGTATTCCCGTGCTCCCTCATGTCTCATTGCAATCGGAGGTTCTCGAAAATGATGGATGGCAAGATATTTTCCACCCAACAGTCTCCCAACATCGTGGCTGGCCCAATTTGTCTTTACCTACTCCCCCTCCTGTCAATCAGATTGTCCAAGCTGCCCTTGTCCAATCACCAGTTTATTCCTCCCATGCTAGAAAAAGTTTGAAAACTGAGGCCCACTATGCCCCTGATAAAGGAAAAGTCATCGTTGCCCCTTTCTCACCCTCCAATGGCTCTGATAAATCTGTGTCCTCCACGATGCATTTGAGGGATGATTATTCTCATGTGATAAATGAGATTATTCCTAAAGGCTCAACACAACCAAAGGCAGATTCAGAGAGATCAAATGGTGACAACAACAATAAGGGAAAGATTGCATCTGAGAGTGGAAAATATGGATTTTTAATTTAATTTAATTTATTGTTGATAATAGTTGACTTAAGAAGTTTTCGACAACATGTTTTTTGGGATATATGAATAATATGTTTTTGAAAATAATTTCAAATATTAATGAGATAAATTGTCAAACATCAATGTGATGATGGGAGTCACAAGGAGGGATGTTTTGTTTAATTGAATAGTTATGTTATGATTGTTAAGAGCTAAAGGGGAGTCACAAGGGGTCCCACCTAATAGTTATTATTTATTTAAAACCCTTATTATGATTTATTACTTTTCCCCCTAACTAAAAAGTTGGTTGAGTTTTTTGTTAACTTGACTAATGAAGTGGTTCAACTACTTCAACCAATTCTAATTTTATTAAAGGAAAAAGGAAAGGGAGGAACAAGAGGAAGAATAGAAGGAGAAACATACTAAGGGTCTTATTGTAGACAAAAAGATTCAGGGATGAATTACATCATTCAAACACTTGTTTTTCGAGGTGCTGATCTATCTTTGATAGTCTGTGTAGAATTGTTTGTTTGTGAATTAGTTTTCATGAATGACAAAGGCTATTGTGCAGAGTCGAGTGGTCATCAATCTGTGGCAAGCTGATCCATATTTTAGAGTTCAATTTTTTATTTTCTGTCAAAGGTTCTTTTGTATGTTTCATTGGGGACATCTAAGTTTGACTTTGGTCCAAAACGTTTTCACAAAATTTTGTAAAGAGAATGACTCTTTGATGAGTTGGAATGAAATAAAGGATTGATTTATGTCTCATCTATATTGATTATCAATTTGGTGTCTTTACTTCTCTCTCTATATTTATTTCAGTAACTGTTATATTCAGAAAATCATATAAATAATGAATTTTCCAGCAATCTTTTATTTATAAAAAGACTAGCGTAAGTACTTGTAATCAATACTTGTGAGTTAGGATATTAATTTTAATGGCTATAAAAATAGGGTGATATTACCATCTATTTTGATTTAGCCAAGAATAATCTGAAAATGCTTGAGTAAGATCAATTCATATCTTTCCTCAACATTTTTCTTCCAGCGGATTCAGGGTGTTGGATGCTTCTTCATTGAGTGATTGGATCTTCATGCACAAACCCTCCAATGTTTGTTTATTCCTTGAAATGATTCCCATCCAATTGTTGATTTCTATGAATAATTTTTTTCATTCTGTAGTCCTTTTATGCAAGGTTTCCATTGGGTTGTTCCCTTCCAATAATATTTTTTCCATTTGTTCTTGTAGCTCCCTAGGTTGCAATTCAACTTCTTTCTTACCATCTCACAACTGTGCCTTGATATTTTATGCTATTTATACCATTTCTTACCAGGCTACATGAATTAATTCGATCTTCTCCGTAGGCTCGCTTGTTGTGCTAGATTCTAGTAGCTAAGGAATTGTCTTCCTGACCGTTGTCCAGACCTCTAAGAGTTTTTCCTTTACCTTTTCCACCTTATGTTATGCCTGAATCTTTGAGTATTCCTCCTACATTCGTTGTGCCTTTGAAATGAGTCCTTCTTGTTTCCAAAAATTTGCTTCTCATTTGGCCTGCTTGATTCTCTACTCCAATTGCTTAGTCGAGGCTTTGATTATGACTACCAACTATGCTATTGGTAACTGAGTGAGCTCACCCAATGAAGGAGTGGCATCCATGGGTAATTATAATTGTAGTGGTATTCCACTAGCCATTGATTGTGTGAAGGGTGTCTCCACCTCTTCTTCCCCTAGGGATGGACCTTGTAGTTGGTGTGGAATTCTAACCTTCAGAGCCATTGGGAGTAGAGGGAAAACTTCTATCTTTTCCAGAAAAAGCTGCAACAACTCTGTGCATCATTGTTGATCCTGGAATACTAGCTCCAATTATTCTTTCAAAGATGTTGCACTCTTACCTAATGTAGTTTCGGGTTCTTTCTAAACTGTTTGTGATCTTGCCTCTTTCCGTAAAAAAAATTCTAGAGTTTCTCTTATGTTGATGGGAATCCCAACATTGACTATTGAGAGAGGACTCTGGGTTCCTGAACTTGTGGTATTGGAAAAATTTGACTCTTTGTCAAAATAATAGTGCCAAGAATGGGTACCGATGGAGTACTAAGTGGCTTGAGGATTTAGGGGTTAGGGTAGTGTGTTTTGGTACATTCTTAGGTGGGTCTGGGAGATCTAGTTACATGGGATTGGGTGAAGTGGGTTGGGATTGAATGATGGTGTCTTGCAGTGGCGATGGGACTTGTGGGGGTGATTGAGGTTGCTCACTGATGATGTTTTTGGATGTGGTGGTGTCTGGATTGGGATCATGTGTGATGTTAATCATAGTCTGAGTAGCTTGAGTGACTTCTCTAGTATGATGTATAACCAAGGATCTTCATTATGCATTTAATATATTCACTGGAGAAATACTTGTTCATGGCTTCTTGATTGAAGGGTTCCCTATGAAAGAAGTGATGAGGATTTCAATGACATCTTTACCTAATAACACGGCTTGGTCTGGGAGCTGTGGAAATATAGTTAAAATCCTCTTCTTGTGCTCCAAAGGTTCCACATCCTCTTCTTATTTTGAGTTTGTTGTCATCTAGACCTTTTGCTTCTTTTTGCTGGGCTGAAACTCAACCCTACTCTTTCTTCCTGTCCCTTTTCTTCAGGAGCTCTATAGGAAAGAGGTAATGCATGCCAAACTTGTGTGGATTGCGCTTGACACTAGTCCACGACAAGACTTCTTTATCAAATTCTTCCTCATCAAGGTAGAATGGGAGCAAACTAGAGTGGAATTCTTTAGACCTCGCATGCCTCATCCAGACAAGGGTATTCAATCCAAAGGCTATGTTCTAGGTATTGAGGTTCAACATCTCTTGTGGTATGTGCCACTGCTGAGTTGCGTTGATTAACTGAGTATACCATTTTGAAAAGGCGACATTGTTGAACTCCATATTTTCCTGATATGGCCTTGCATGCCATGACTAAAACATTTTTTCAAGGCAACCTCTATCCATTGGTGACAACTGTCTTCGCATGAGTGGCTTCCATTTCCACATTGAAAATGATACTAGTAGGTATCTATAGGTGAAAGTTGTTTCTTTCTCCTGATATTCCTCACAAGAGACCAAGAGTTACTCTAAGGTAGCTTCACCAGTTGACTACAACTCCATTTGTGCAGAAGTTGGCTACTGAAAGAGTCTCTAAGGTCCATTCACCCTTGTAGTAGGAATGCATGACCTTGCTCACAATTACATAGCATGCTCCTCAGACTATTTCTGGAATGATTGGGTCAATATTCATTTTTTTTCCACCTTTTTGTGTGTGGAACTTCTCGTATAGGCTATGTTTTCCTTTCTTCTTCTCATTCTTGCTCAGGCATTGGAATCCTTTGGACACATCCTCACCCTCAAGAGATAAGCCATTGAGATGGTGGATGTCATCTTCATGAATCAAATATCTTTGGTTGAGCCACAAGATTTTTACATGCACTCAACTTATCAGAAAATTTGTACATTGTGCAATCTTGACAGTGGTCCCAAAGACCGATAGATCCCTAAGGTGCATAATTGTGGAGTTGAATAGGTTTATGAACTTGAGATTTGAGACTGGGACCAAGTCCCAGAACATGATAATGTTCATATGTGGAAACAATACTTGGTCGATAAGATCAAGGTCCAGAAGTTTCATGTGTGTTGTGGTGGGAAATCCCCCTACGAACTAGCAAATAGGGTTATATTATGCATGCAGATATGACCAAAAGAAACCTACTTTTTACCTTCGTCCCCACACTTAATCCCCATTTATTTTCAGCAAATACATGGTTATACCAACATACCTTGTTCTGGATGTTCAATGTTGATTCCTCTTCATGCTTGATCACTTGTTAGCAGCTCTCCTCCCAAGGTTGACCTGCATACAAAACAAGAAACAAACTACACATACATTTTACCTACAGACTAATGGGTTAGAGATTCAAACATATATTTACTGAACTATGAAGAACTCATATAGTGGGATGGGAAAAACATTTCTTTATTATTAACTTTAATGAATCAACTTACAATGTCGAAACTGGCAACTGCTCTGTGAATCCTGATCCTAGGCTCCTCTTCAAATGTCCTCCAACTTCTTTGCTTTGTATCTTTTCTTACACAAGGATGGATAAAGGGTTGGGACAATGGGAATGTGGAATTGGGCAAAGTTTCTTTACTCTTATCCTCCTCCAAATGGGACCCATAACCCTTCTTTTATAGGCTAGAAGAAGCTAGGTATTTGGATGAACCCTCGGCCAAACATGGTTGGGAGTTTCAGTTAACTCTCCCAAAGTTATGTGTTTCATCGGAAAATTTCCTTTTTTCGTGCTTTTGTTGGTCCACATGGGTTTTTTTAGGTCAACTAGCCTGTACACGCGTGCAGTAATGGAGTAGGGTGTGTGGGCCCTTATAAAAGAGGTTTTTTAAAGAGTTGTTCAACAGTTCTTTGGCAAAGAAGGGATCTGAGATGGCCTGATGCCAGGTAAGCATGTATGGTGCAAATTAGGGTTATAACAGATGCCCCCTAATGTGTGAGGTCAGAAGAGCTTCTGATGGCCGAAATACATTACCAATATTTACTGATGTGTCGAAGAAGTGAGCCCAGAGACCAAGAGCCATGAGGTGCAATCTCCAAAAATAACAAATGTCTCACCGATGTGGGCATACCCATGCTTGGCATAAAATAGAATCATGGCTACCAATCAAATACAATGTAGATCCATGTCAAATAACTATATAAAGTGTAGTTGTGAACAATACACAGTGGAGCTACATCTCGAAATCAAAAAGATATACATATAGAGTATCCATCTTCTAGAAGTTGATACGACCTGATGGCTGGAGATGAGATCTTCAGAGCTCGAGAAACAACTTCAAAATATTCAAAACTCAAGGTAGGAGTGTAATATGAGTGTATGACTTCACTACCTAGAGGTCTTCGATAGCTTGTCGATCATGGACTAGATAATTTTGATGATCAGATTGAAGGCTTCACTAATTTTGAACAAGGAATTAATCGGACATTTAGGATGGTTGGGTATGAGGGCAAGAGACAAATTGCAGAAGGGATGACTCAAGTTTGGTAGAAACTTCCCTTGGACAACAACACGAAAAATGATGAGACTTAGGCAACATGGCATTAATCATAAGTTTACGAAGCAGGAGGCAACGCAAACTCTCCATATGTTTGGAAGAATAACCAAATGGAGGAGGACACAACTCTATGTAGTGAGAAAAACTTCCTAAGGTCGTACTACATCCCATAGTTTAACAAACATACAAACAGATGTGCTTTATCCAAGGGTGACTCATTATGCTGCCAATAAAGAAAATACTTTTCCCTTCCTCTTTTTGGGGTATATTTGATTTTTTTTGTCTTTTTCAATAATTTTGGAAAAAAGAATAAAGGAATGTTACATTACAATGGAGGAACGAGTGTTACAAACGTACAAGTTCAAGGCGCAAGGACAAGACTGATGTTTAGAATAATGATACTCATGAAAAATCCTCTGGGGGCCAAGGGTGTTAATATGCAAAAGCAAAGTGCTACAAGGCTGGCGTATAAGGTATGTAAATGCGGTTAACAAAACACACAATGGTAACGTCCTTCGATGTAAGTTTAATGAGTTCAAAGAAGGTAAGCTCGGTGATTTTTCATATTTAGAGAGTATGAAAAAACATAAAAGGAGACTCCATTGGAATAACTTTTTAGAAGATAGTCTATTCAGTTCGAAAAAGGGGCAAACTAGCACAAACAAGACGTCTATTCAAAACCATTTTAATGAGTGTGATAAGGATAAGATCACTCGACCATTTTTTCATTTTTAAGGAGTCTAAAAAAGCTTAACTATGGACTCCATCAGGAATGTTCTTCTGGACCAGTTTAACGAGTGTGAGAGAATAAGGTCACTCGACGATCTTTTCAATTTTAGGGAGTTTGAAAAGAGATTAACTATGGACTCCGTGGGTTTCCTTTTTCATAAGTTTAGTCCCTCAGGCCCAAAAAAGGGGTAAAATTATACCTGAGCGTACTCTTCTAAAGAACTAAAGTTCCATAGAGTATACCTTTATTCGTACAATTGACTGTCTAGACCGAAAAAGGGGTAAACTACCGCTAGACAGACATGACTTCAAATTTCAGTTTAACGAGCATGAAAGGCCACAATATCGCTTGACAATATTTTCATGTTTAGAGGGTCTAAAAAGGGCTTAAAAGAAGACCCGTTATATCTTTTGGGAGTCCTAAGGGTGAGGTCAAGAGCGAAAAAGGAATCATGCAAATGAGGCTCAAACTTGTAATCAAGAAAAAACTACAAGGACTCTCGAGCCTACAATGATTAAAGAGAGCATAGATACCATAATGCAACCAGGATCTACCTAGGGCATCCATGTTCTAGTAAGCTCTACCATCAAGTCATGACACTTCTAAAGAAGCTATGATGGTTTTGTGTCACAACCTGATGGGATCGATTCTATGGCAAAGGAAAAAGACAACGAGATACAAACTTCAGGGTAGAAACCTAACCTATATGATTAAGTTGATCCTTGAAAAAAAAATTCACGAACCATCGAAAATTACCCAAAACTCCAAAAAACTGTCGCAATACCTAATCATATCCCTCCTATGAAACTCCTAAATCACTCTAAATGGTTTTTGGTTTAAAGAACATGATAAGGGAGGCCAAAAAAGTGACAAAAAGAGGCCAAAAAGAATATAAATAGAAGTTGGCAGCTCATTATCACCATTGCTAATTTGGAAATTGACTCTGGAGCCAAAAGACTCCCTTTGTCAAAAGAGGTGATTCTGAGAGCTACAGTGGATGAAATGAACTTCTGTCTGGACCAAGTAAGTACAAACTCTCTTATCTTGCATTTTAAGTCTTTATTTTTGCATTGGGTTTCATTTTTTAGGGGGGTGTCGACCTTTACAAGGCTAGCCCTAGGTCCATGCGGGCTGTCTCAAGACAGGCTGCGTGTAGGTTCGGATAGAGTAAAATCTACACGTGTGTACACATGACTGTCACTATTACAGCCTATGTGGACCTCCTTATTGAATTAAAAAGGCTTTAAAAGAAAGGGTTAACCCTCCTGAACCTTGGTGTTTTGCAGAATGTATGTCCACTGGAGAGAAAGAGAGCATGAAGAGGTTAGTGAGTTGGTCGGGGAAGACCCCAATGTTGTGGCTACTTGATACAATGTGGGTTACTCAAGTTTTTCCTATGTCCTTTTATGTGGGCACAACCTAGGCTACTAAATGCCTTGGTTGACTATTGGCATCTGGATACAGAGGCATTCATGTTAGAGAGGCAGTCACTGGTGCCCACAACCAAAGACATTTACTTTTTTACTGGCCTCTCTAGGAGAGGGGAACTAGTCAACTTTTAGACTTTTCCTTCGGGGCCACATAACATAGCGGAATTGATAGGTCTATATTGTGTAGATGATACAGACCGCTTGAGCTTGCAGGTGACTATAAGAAATATCACTGACTTATCGATATAGGAGATAGTGTTTCTTATTGGGCGAATTACTGGTTCTGTAGCTCTACATCAGGCATCCTGTGCATAAATGAACTGTGCAGTCCAGTGCTTAAAAGCATAATTTTTTTATTGGAGTACCACATTGCTTGAGTGTATGAAAAGGCAGTTGACAGATTGTCATTTTCGAACACAAAGGAACTTCGGGTTCAGGACCATTCTGTTCTCATTCTTTTTTGAGAGAGTTCCAAGTTTTAGTCCTTGAGTAGTGGTACGAGGACATTAGGCCTCTCTTTTTGCTTTGTGTAGATGGGTAGTACTACTACCACGATAGGGTGGCAGAAGGACCAATGAGTCCTTCGACGATGACTTCTTCACGTGGTTTTCACAACAGATCCCGATTATAGAGGATTACCCCTATGCCAGGATTGATTTCTCGAGAGACCTTGAGATACCAGTACCTCCTAGTGAGGAGTGAGGGGAGATGGGTAAGTCTCCACCTTTGTAGTTTTTTTTTTTTGTTAAACATACGCAATTTGTTTGGTTGTTTTTTTTATATATATCATTTATTTTTTATACTAGAGTATTTGACAGATATGTGTTCATTGTGTGCAGATGTGGGACCAGTGCAACCTGCTGACTATGCGAGGAATAGGCATCATCCTTGGCCAGGGCCACACCTTCTGCCATAGGGGGACCAACAGTAGTAGGAGATCTTCCAGCCGGGGAGGCTAAGAGGGTATTGAGACGAGTCAAGTGGAACATTACTGTGCTCACTCGCATGGACCTGATGGAAGAGATTGAGGACCTTCCACCATATATTCAACCTGATGTAGTGAGGGCACCACGGATGTAGGTTTGGCTATTTCAGCGTTCAACCAATGCTATGGATCAATATAACAGGGCCCACAGGCCCTGACTTTAGCTAGACATTTTTACGTGCCATGAGAACTACTTGTATATATATTTTTGAGGGCATAAGCCTTGTCACTCATTATTGGTCATATTTTTGAGGTTCTTGCATCCATCTATGTACTCTGGTTACTTTATGATATTATATATGGTTTTTTTTTGTCTTTTGTGTCTTATGGATCATGTATGAAAAAAATGTATTTACATGTTTATGTGAATGTTCTTTCATATGTGTGCAATATGCCAATCTAAAATTTGATTACCTAGAGTGTCTATAACTTGGTTTAATCTCCTAGGAACATGAAAATATGTAATATAATCAAAGTTTTGTTATAAGAGACGTACCCTAAGGAATCATCAGTGTAAAGTTGGATCATGAACCCGATATACTCTTTTTAACTAAGACATAACCAACTGAGCATCGATATAGACCCGAAGATGAGAGATGCCAAATGACAAAGCATCATGAAGCAACTCAATAACTGCACTATACTCGACGACATTGTTTGTGGTGTCACCTAAGCATATACCTCCAGAAGATAATAACTGGCCTTGAGGTGTAAAGATTACCCAAGCTGCAGAGGCAAGCCTCTGAGTGTGCCGACTAGCACCATCTGCATACCCAACGAACACCTCAGAATCACTTGACATCTACCACAGTGATGAAAGATAACATCAACGACACGTCCATAATACTAAAAGAAACTAGAAAGTAATAATACAAAGACTATACATATGTTACAAAAAGCTACCCACAATGACCTACCTATGAGTAATACTTCTTGAGGTAGAGCCCATTTCCGGGCTCCACCAAAGCATTCCCTTCAAAGTCAACCAGATGATAAGCGCCCTTTTTTAAAACCTCTTTTATGATGAAAGGTCCATACCACATGGGTTTGGATTTTCTTGCCCCCATGGGGTCCTTATCTTGGTCATAGACCAGAACAAGGTCAGCTTCAGAGAAAATCTGAGGATGAACGAACCTATCATACTGATACTTGACCTCATGTTTGTGAGCCTCATTTGCCAGGGCCGCATCATGATACTGCTCATTGAGCTGCTCAAGGTATACTAACCGTTCTTCAAGTGGAGAAGTGTTTGGAAATAACTGTACTACCAATTTTAGAGACGGGATCTGACATTCAATAGGAAATACTGCCTCTAGCCTGTAAATGAGTTGGAAAGGTGAGAAAGCAGTTGCAGTCTTAACAGATGTTCAGTAAGCCCATAATGTCGAGTATAACATCAAATTCCAATTTGACTTGACTGAGTTGATCGTTCGTTGTATAATGGTCTTAAGAGTTTTGTTCACTTATTCCACTTGACCATTTTCTTGGGGGTAATAGGGTGACGAATGTTCCTACCGTAACCCAAGCTTTGATGTTAACTCAATCATCATCTGGTTTTGAAAGTGAATACCATGGTCAGTGACAATCTCTCTTGGGATTTCGAACCTTGCTATTATCTGGTTGAATAAAAAGAGAGTTGCAGTCTCTCCATCATCTTTAAATGGTTGCATATCCTCAACCCACTTCGTGAAGTAGTCTACAACTACAATGATATAGCGGTGCCCCCTTGCTGAAGGAGGGTTTCATGTAGTGTAATAAATCCCCCACTTGGTGAAGGGACCAACTGTGATTATAGGAAACATGGGAGAAGGGTGTGCCCTCATCTTCTGAGAGAAGATTTGGCACGGATGGCACTTCTTGACCGATTCAATACAATCCTTGATAAGTGTTGGCCAGAAGTAACTTTCTTGTAGAATATTTTGGGTTGTTGCCAACCTAGACAAATGACTACCAAAATCTTTGGTATGGCAATTGTTAAGCATGATAACTGCTTCTTCGTCAGTGAGACATCAACGTAGGATGTAGTCTACACCTCTCCGATACAATGTATCATCGAGTATGAGATAATTCTTAGCCTGATGGCATATGCATTGATGCTCATCACGAGAAGCAGTGGTGGGGCACTTCAAAGTCTAGAGATAGATATTGATATATCCATACCAAGGATCTGAAGAGGTGATTAAAAACATATCTCCTATGATAGGCGACTCTTCGGGCACAAGATGACCTAACTCAACCGGAAGATCTGAAATAAGTTCTATGAAGACCAATGACTTTTTGGATTTCGCTGAAACAAAATCTAAGTTAAACTCCTAGAGGATGACTATCCATCTACTGATCTTTCTGCCTATTACCCATCGTGTCCACATGTACTAAAATGGATTTGTGACAACAATGATGGTGGTATTATGAAACAAAACATAATGACAGAACTGTTGAACAACATGGATTGCTACCAACACAAGTTTTTCGATATGAGAATAATTGAGTTCTAGTCCTACGAGGCCTCAACTCAGGTAATAGATGACATATTCTGAGAACAAGTCATCTTCCTGAACTAAGACCATGCCAATGGTTGACTCTGCTACATCCAGATATAATAAGAAATCCTTGTTATAGTTATGTGCTCAGAGCATAGGGGTAGTTGTGAGTGCATGTTTCAATGCAGTGAAAGAGCGTTGAGCGACATCATTCCAATAAAAGGGAACATCTTTTTTAAGTAAGTGCATAAAGCCCTTGGTGATCTTAGCGTAGTTAGCGATAAAGCATCTTATAAAATTCACCTTGCCCTGGAGACTCTGAAGTTGAAGAATT